>APFE030635864.1:142641-187613 GCA_000404065.3 Pinus taeda
TTAAATAATTAATTAATTTTATTATTGTTTAATTAATTAATTAATCTTTAAATAATTTTGATTAATTAATTAATTAGGAATTAGAAATTAGGGCTTAATGAAAATAGAAATTTGAAAATATGGTAAATAAAAATTTGGAAAATATGGTAAATAAAAACTATGAATAGAATTAAATAAAAGAATCAAAATTAATTTATTAAGCAATTAAATCTAACTAATCAATAAAATAAAATTAATAAATTAAAACTTATTTTTGAATTAAAATAGGAATAATCAAGCCAATTGATTATTCTGATTAATTAATTAAAATAAAATAAAATAACAATAACAATAAATAAAAATAAATAAGGTGTTGGCTTCTTTATAAGAATTAGGATTCTTAGTTTATTTATACCCAGGTCCTTGGAATCTTCTCTCAATAAAATCTTTCATTTTTCGATCTGATTTAGTCCTGATGATGAACCCCCTTTCGGGTTTGAATCGTCAAAAAAATAAAGCAAAAAACTGTGGATAATCCGGATCATGACACTGCAAAAAATCTAAAATAAATTTCACGCCAAGTACAAGATTCATAAGGATGTTGGAATATTTCTTGAATCTTTAAATAATCAACAGACATGGATGGAAGAGATGCAAGATATACATGTTTCATAGAAGTTTTTTAATGTCTTTCACTTAATATATCCTCTGCATCTAGTCTCTGTGAAACACATCATATTGTGTCATTTTCTTGCATTTTAAATTCATCAACACCGTGGAATGTTATGTGAATGCTTATCTGAGATTTCGGTATCAGCACCACACCAATGTTCAAGGATCATTGATGTTAATTCTCCTACCATATTATTTTGTGGATTCCCATAAAAATTCATTACTATGTCTCCCATTTCATCCTCAACCACTTCTTCTAACATCTTTTTGACAAGCGCTAGGGAAGATTCAACCTCGCACCGTCTCTATAAAGTACCAGTGAAGCGTTGGATTAATGTCTTATAGGCTTCAACTTCACTTTTTCTTTTCATACACATAAGTTTATACTCTATGTACATTTGATCTCCCATCTTTCTAATTCAGCATGTGCATTTGTCAACATTCCATTCTTTGTTTCCATAAGGAGAGAAAGTATGGAATTCAGGCAATCTTCCTTTCCCACAAAGATTAGGAGTAGGATATCTGGAGAAGTGGCTTAGCAATGGTTCATATACATGTAAGAGTTGTGAATGTTCTTTATCAAGAAATCAGACTCTAGTTTTTCTCATGAAAATAGAGTATGGAATCTGTTAATTGACTTTTGTGCATGGTGTATAGGGATATGATGTCTGAACAGAAAGGAAGAAGGAATGTCTTTATCTTTAATTATCAAAGGTTTTTCTTCAAATTTTGAAGACATATATTGAATATTCTCATGTGTTAGTACAAAACCTTCATGAATTTCTTTTGAAATTCCTTCAAACTGACATGCCATTTTCTCTGACAAAAGCTTTGTATCTTTATTTCCTTCTTTAACAAAAGCTTGTAAGGCAGAAATTGAAAATTCAAAATCATTCAAACTCCTATTTATAGTATTGACAGATACATGTAGAGAACCAATTTGATCCTTTTGGGAAGTCTGTGCTAAGGAATGAACTACCAAACCCTGGAGGGAAATATTTTCCCAATTTAACTACTCACTTACTTGTTGTATTATGCCATCTATTTTGGTAGCATAATCATCTTTTAAGACTAGAGTAGCCTCTTTATAATATTTATCTGTTTCTTGTAAAATAATCCCTCTCAAAGGTGGAAAAGTAGGGGGATACTCAATCTTTGAGCTATCATAAGTTGTCCACTGATGTTTTGTGGAGAATTTTGTAAACATCATATGAACATCTATGTCTTATTTTTGTTTTATCCACTCATAGAAAGAAATAGAGGTGTTTGTCTAATTCATATATTCTTTCCATTTTAGAGAGATACTTTGTTTTTATTTTGAGGATGTAAAGATATTGAATTCCTTTGAATCTACATGTGTGAACAAATCCCAATTTAAGATTTTTTTCATCCAATCAGTGTCTACTTTGTATTATGGAAAACCCTCCATTAAGGAAGAGAAATTGTACATTTCTGGCTTAGATGACTTTTTACAATCTTTAGGCATTGAGTTCTGGAATCTGCAAAAGGGAATGAGTACACCCATCTCCTCAAGGTAACCCAACCCACCTCTCATCATGCCAAGTGGTCTCATCTTACTAATAATTTCAGTAAGTCTTGGATCTTCATTCACAAGAGAATGTAACTCCTATATTACACATATATTATCACATGGGAAAGATATGTCACTACATTTTATATTTGGGCAGGAATTATTCAAGAGGGTAGAATGGGCTTCTACTAGATACATGAGTTTATGAACACATGGTGGTGGATGTTGTCACACTTTTCCATCACCTGCACATTGTTAGAGTTGGGATTGTTGTAGGGAAAGGAATAAAATGATGAGTAAAACTAATCAATGTTCCGTGAAGTCGTGATTTGAAAGCCAAGGGTGTGAAAGAGAATGGAGCTATTGGAATGAACAAACTAACCGTCCATATGATAGGTTTTGGTTGATGATGTCATTCGAATTAAGCAACAAGTTTATAAGATACATTATAATAACAAGGAAAAAAAAACATACCTAATCATTTACATTAGTGAAAATACTAATAAAAAAATGATTCTTCTCTTTCAGTTTGAACATTTTTAGATTATGACATAGTAAATTCTTGTTCCTCATCCTCTGGCTTGTGTATATTTGGTTTTTTCCCTCTTATTTCCTAGAGGCTTGGAATTCTTAGAATTAGTGCCATGCCCTATTTTCCATGTAACAACCTACCTGACTGACAAAAGACTCCGACAAATCTCCTAAATTATCCTCATTCAAATATTCCATAAACCTCAATGTTCTTTATCTTCCTTGATTCTTCTTCTCTAAAAACCTAAGGCTACTGCGAAGGGAGATGAAAGGAGACTAAAACCTCTAGCAGGATGCTACCAGAGGGAGGCAAGATGTTTCTAAAGCAGTGAATTGGTTGGCTAGTGGGACCCTAATTGAAGCCTAAGTGCTCAAGATAAATACCCTACACTATAGTTGGTTCAGACTAGATGGTCTTGGGTGAACTTGTGAAGGTTATTGATCTAAAAATTGTTTTGGAAGTGGAAGTTGCCACGGGGTGGGAACTAGTGAAGGTAATCCTCCATTAATTTTCCTTGGTAGTTTGAACATATCTTAAACAAATAACTATTTTATTATGTATCTCTAGAAAATGAGTTGTTTTCTGTAATTGTTAACTTTCCTTGGTAGTCTGAAAAAATCCTAAATGAATAAGTAGTTTGTTATGTATCTCGAGAACTTGAATTGTTTTCTATAATTGTTATGATCTAGACTAGTTTCTATAGTGATTATTTGCAATAAATGGTTTAACTTTTATATGCATACAATGGTTGTTTGTAATAAATGGTTTAACTTTGTTTGCAAATAATTTATGAGAAATTGACAGAATGAACATGTAATGATGGTCATACATTCTATTAAATACTATGGAAAATATTTTATGTTAGACAAATCTGCATAGGAAATTGACAGAATGAACATGCAATGATAGTCATACATGCTATGAAATATTACGGAAAATATTTTATGATAGACAAATATGCATAGTTATAAGAAACATGTTAGTTCTTGGTTGAACAAATGGAAGTATGTCACTGGAAGAGTACATGTTCCTACATATCTATCTATCCATGTCTGTAGAAGGATGTATTTGATTAATCTTTCAGCCTAGGCTGTGGATATCAATAGTCAAGAACCGTTTTGATACCACCTTTACAACTTGAGACCCATGACAAGATGACGAATGTTCTCCTGTAATATCAGATTAATTGTATATTAATAAAATTATTAAAAGACATAATACAACACAGTGCTTATAACAATTGTAAATGCCAATATATATCTATATATATATAGATATATAGATATATAGATATATATATATATCTTCTAAAATTGCTAAGCACTTAAAAAAAAACTAAGAACCTTCCTTGGAACAAATTAATATGTAACTATATATACAGTACATACTATACATATAACAATTAGTTACACTAAGCCAGGAAACCTACCAAATCAGAAAATTTTTGGTTGTACAAGGAATTTATTGTAGTCGAAATAGAAAGGACTAAGAACCCTTATTCAAATAAAATAAAGTTATAACATGAGTGAATGTAGTAGAAATAGAATGGACTAACAACCCTTACGCAAATAAAATAAAGTTACAACATGAGTGAAAAATAAAATATTCATAACATGGTCATTCCAAACCCTAACAGTTAGGGTTGAGTATGGAACAAATCTTTGATATTATTAGTGAAAACATAATAAATAGAAGAAATGGAGTTCTTTTAAAAAATGTCAGTGCTAAAATACATTTGGATTGGAACCCTCTGTGCATATAACTTAGAATTTGTATGGGTAAACCTAAATCATTTTTCAGGAATCCAATGACAAACTATATCATAATAGGACTATATTTAATAAGTTGTGAGTTGCAGTGATAAAACCATAGTAAGCCCTAAAGCTTGAATCCCATGTGCCAAAGCTGCAATATAGGAGTGAGACATAACATCGATGCAGCCAGACCCTGGAAGAAGAGTAACTAGAGGGAACTTGTTATGAGATGGATAAATGCTCAAATTGAAAGGTAAAACTACTTGAATAATAGGAACATCAAAAAAGAGTAAAAAGAAATTGCACCACATTTTTCAAAGGAAACATTGTAAGGCTATAGCATATGGAATAATATAATAGATGAAAAGAAATTGATAAGTTATGTGATCTAGATGTTGTCAGTTTGGAATTGTTTCCTTTGCAACATAAGTTACTTAGTAAGAATAGGTAATAATAAATTTAACTTTAGAACAAGTTTAGAAGTGCCTCATGAAGGGAGACCTCAATTCTATACAACAATTATTAAGTTTTAATTTCTAAAATATTTCCAATCAACGAAAGAAATTAATTAATGAAATTTAAAATGCGAAGTTTGAACTTTGAAATTGATAATTGAATTTTTACAAATGCGGAATTTACAACAAATTTCTTATTCAATATTGCAATTCTCCATCAAATACTATATCATAGCTATCTAGTCTCACAACTCTCTTGGACATCTTATACATCTTCAAAATTTATATTACTAGATTTACCCTTGGATTGCAGACAAGTAAATAATCGAGCCATAGTCTCACTATGGTAGTCAAAGCTACGAGAGTAAATCAATGTATGGTTGATAATGGCCAATATTTTATGAAGTGGGTGATGGAGGATATTGTTCCATATATCGTGAAGAAAATCCCACAATATACATGATATTTCCCTCCTTACCCAGTCTTTCACAAAGTGTTGGGCTAGATTCATTGTGACTTTATCCATGGCCTCATATAGGTAGGTTATGATGGGTTTGTCACTATTAAGAAAGAAATATTTATTAAAGTTTTAATAAGATAAAAACCCTCCCTTCCTAAAACCCATAAGGATTCTTTGGAAACAAGTGAAGGTACAACGTGTCCCCTAGGGTTTTTGTTAAATATATTAGCATAACATTCTATAAAAACAAACATTTTCCTCCACTCTAATTGAAATTTGAGAATGGATTGAGTATAGTGATGTTACAACATAACAACTTTATACTATTTGTGATCGTACAACGTGTCCCCTAGGTTTTCTGTTAAAGATATTAGCATACCGTTCTATAAAAACAAACATTTTCCTCCACTCTAATTGACATTTGATAATGGATTGAGTATGGTGACGGTAAAACAGAACAAATTTATATTATTTGTGATGTGATCATGAGGGAATGATCATAAATGGATTTGGTGATGCTCATAATTGTCCTGATTTCATCCTCAATGTCTCGAATATTAAATCAATGCAACATATGAAGGAAAAAATAACATGGGTTATCTTTTCATTATCAATCAATTTTTTAAGTGCCACATAATCAAAATCTTAGTAATTATGTCTTGAAGAAGATGCTCCACATCTATCTTTGTGTTGAATTTATCCAATAAATTACAGAAAATAAAGCATCCTCAAATTTTCTTATTAACAAATCAACTCTTAAAAAGTGAAGGTCAATAGCTAAGGTAAATGTAAGTGACTATACAAATACTACCCCTAAATTACATTTCTATTGGGCAACTAAGTTTCATATGTTATTTTAGATGTCGCAATATATAAAATTTTGAGTGTCTTAAAGATGCAAAGACAAGTCAAGCTCCACATATTTTGTATTAAAAATGGTCTTACTTTAATGAGTATCTGGTTGTAGATTGGTGCAATTATCATGACAATAAATCAGTCCAAATAAATCTCTTAGCTCTACATGGCCTTCAAACCTCTTGGCTTCTACATCAAAGTACAAAATAAGGTAGTTTCCTATATAAATTATGAGGTCCATTATAATACCAATCTTCCATAGTTCCTAGGGATCTAAGGTCATTATGACACAGTGTCTTGTTGCAAGGATATCAACGAGCATGTAGAATTTCATCTGGAATGTAGTTTACATATAGCTTTCTCCATGACTCCTAAAATCCATTAGATTACACTCTAACGCAAATCAAATATTACGTTCCTATTAGAAAACAAATCAATCTTCATCAATCTCTTTCCTCTCCATGACCTTCAAAATTGTTAGCGTATGTATCGAATTACACAATGAGATAAATATCTTAGGCCATTGAAGCATATCCATACCAATCTTCTTCGAAGGTTGTGAAAAGGACTCAATCTTTGAAGCCATTGCATAACTGGAATCCATGCAATCCCCTACAACCCTAGTAGTGAAACCAGTGTGAGGAGCCATTCTATCGGGCTCAAAAGGTGGAAGAAAATGTATATGTGACATATGATGAAAAGAGAGCCCATTCCATGCAGAAGAAAGTAAGTCTTTAGAGTCGTTGACAATACCCAAGTAGCAGAGTTTAGTACTAAAATAAGAAAAATATATTCTAAAAAATTATGGTTCGTAAAGATGTGTTGTAAAAAAGGACTTTTCTGTGTGTATGGATATTGGATGAATGGGAATGATGTACAGTATAAACAAAGTGTTTTCTTGATGTTGTTGGACAACACTTCCCAATGTTTTCTTGGTGTTAATATTATTGAATATTATATCCTTGATGGAATTACGGAAGAACATTATTTGGGTTGAATTTTGAGCAAACAATAATGGCATTTCATTATTGCAGTAACATGTTTTCTAATTTTTACATAGGTAAATACTCATTCTCAATTTTCTAACAAGTAATTAAGTACTCATTATTATAAAAACCCTCCCTTCCTAAACTCATAAGGATTCTTTGGAAACAAGTGAAGGTACAATGTGTCCCCTAGGTTTTTTGTTAAATATATTAGCATACCATTCTATAAAAAAAAAAACATTTTCCTCCACTCTAATTGACATTTGATAATAGATTGAGTATGGTGATGGTACAACAAAAAAACTTTATATTATTTGTGATGGTACAACATGTCCCCTAGGTATTTTGCGAAAGATATTAACATACCATTCTATAAAAACAAACATTTTCCTCCACTCTAATTAACATTTTAGAATGGATTGAGTATGGTGATGGTACAACAAAATAAATTTATATTATTTGTTATGTCATCGTGAGGGAATGATCATAAATGGAATTGATGATGCTCATAATTCTCCTCATTTCATCCTCAATGTCTCGAATATTAAAGCAATGCAACATATAGAGAAAAATATAATATGCATTGTCTCTTCATTATCAATCAATTTTTTAAGTGCCACATAATCAACACCTTAGTAATTATGTCTTGAAGGAGATGCTCCACACCTATATTTGTGTTGAATTTATCTAACAAATTACACAAAATGGAGCATCCTAAACGTTTGTTATTAACAAATCAACACTTAAAAAGTGAAGGTCAATAGCTAAGGTAAACGTAACTGATTATACAAATAATACCCCTAAATTTCATTTTTGTTGGGCAACTAAGTTTCATATTTTATTTTATATGTCACAAAATATAAAATTTTCAGTGTCTTAAAGATGCAAAGACAAGTCAAGCTCCACATCTTTTGAACTAAAAATGGTCTTGCTTCAATCAATAGCTAGTGTAGATTGTTGCAATTATCATGACAACAAATCAAACCAAATAAATCTCATGGCTCTACATGGCCTTCAAACCTCTTGGATTTTGCATCAAAGTACACAATAAGGTAGTTTCCTACCTGAATTATGAGGTCTATTATAGTACCGATCTTTCATAGTTCCTGGTGATCTAAGGTCATTATGACCTAGGTTTTTGTTGCAAGGTTATCAACCAACATGTAGAATTTCATCTGGAATGTAGTTTAGATATAAATTTTTCAATGACTCCAAAAATCTATTAGATTACCTTCTAACACAAATCAAATATTACGTTTATGTTGGAAAACAAATCAATATTAATCAATCTCTTTCCTCTCCATGACCTTCAAATGTCTTAGTGTCTCATCAAAGTACACAATGAGATAAATATCTTAGGAAATTGAAGCATATCCATACCAATATTCTCTGAAGGTTGCGAAAGGGATTCAATCTATGAAGGTATTGCGTAACTGGGAGCTATGCAATCCCCTATAACCATATTAGTGAAACGAATGTGATGGGTCATTCTATTGGGCTCAAACGTTGGAAGAGAATGTATATGTGGCATATGATGAAAGAGAGCCCATTTCATACAGAAGAAAGCAATTCCTTAGAGTCCATCACAATACCTAAGTAGCATAATTTAGCACCGAAACAAGAAAAATATATTCTAAAAAATTCTAGTTCCTAAAGATGTGCTGTAGAAAAAGCCTTTTCTGTGCATATGGATATTGGATGAAGGGGAATGATGTGCAGTATAAGCTAAGTGTTTTCTTGATGTGGTTGGACAACACTTCCCATTATTTTCTTAGTGTTAATATTATTGAATATTCCATCTATGATGGAATTAAGGAAGAACCTTATTTGGACTGATTTCTGAGAAAAAAATAGTGGCACTTGATTAGTGCAATAACAGATTTTCTAATTTGTATATGGGTAAATACTCATTCTCAAATTTCTAACAAGTAATTATATAATTTAGGCAGTTAAATCACGATCTTTTCCCTTTTGATCATAAGCCACAATGGAACTTGTTCTTTTACTTCTAATGTGCCCCACAAACTTTGTATGTTGGTATTCAACCATAATTTTCTATGTTGTCATATAGTTCCCCAAACTTTTACGGTTATTGAAACCATATGAGATTTCGTCATGTTCCAATGTAGTAGGTTCAAGTCTTCTGTCATTCTAGGCTTCAAGTCCAAATTTCCCAAGGCTCCTAAACTACTTGCATCCTCTCCCCTTCAAACATCAAATAATTGATCTTCATGGTGATGGGCGAACTTTAGCATACAAAAGTCTTATACTCACCCATTAATTCATTAAGAAAATTGTCCACCGGAGGCTTCATATCCTTTCCAACCATAACTATAGATACAAAGTCCTTTCTTCATGCATAGAAACAACATCAAACACCATAAATGAATGGTGTGAAACTAGAGCTCTCCCACATTCACTACATGTGATGAGATGGTTTACCCCTTTATGGTTATAGGCCATAGAGACTTCCTTGAAAATATATGCAAGAAAAACCTAAAACAATCTAAAAATGGATAGATATGGCACCTAATTGACTGGTAGAACATATCTGTAAAAACAATTTTTGTTCGGCCCAAAGACTGGATCTAGCAACGTGTAACAAATAGATATTAAGAAAGTGGAATACAATGTCACAAGAGCGAAAATAATTATGGCCATGGGCCCTACAATCTATCCCAATTGAGAAAAACGCCATGTGAAAGATACCACTCATGCTAGTATGAGGTTTGTGATGGTATGAGCCATTGTTGTCCAAAGTGTGCATGTTCATTCCAATCTCATTCACAGCTTCAAAAATCAGTCTTGAAAAAAAACAAGACATCCTTATAAAAAAAACCATCTAAGAGAAGTATGATGGAATGGAGAAATGAAGAAGTTGGCATAACGTACTTGTTTAGAGTGTTTAGAGCCATTCAGAGTAGATTTTTAGAGCCATGAACCTCTATGGTAGACTGTATTTCTTTGGAAGGTGATAGTTTTTTGAGCTTGCCAAAAAGAAAAAGTACTATAAATATTTTAATTTATTCAAAAATTAGCTTTACATTTTTTCTGGTTATGCACTCCTCTCTATGTAGCAGTTCCTTTGCCAATAGTTATTGTAGGAAAACTATCAAAATTAAAAATCAGTTAAAAAGAAACAATTACTTTTTGGGTGATGTGGAATGGTCAATCCACCAGGGATGCTCGTGCATGATTTTCTCTGCTTCAAACCACCAAAGTGAACTAAGGAAGTCTTCTTCAAAGGGAACTAATCCGAGGAGCCTTCAAGTAGATATCCATCTCATGACATAAAAGGGTGTTACCATCTCTAATGAAACTCCCCATGCACGACAGCCATAAGTGTCTAAAAGTTGCATGACTCAACAGATCAATCTTGTAGTGAGATTAAAAAGAAGAAGAGGAAGATGTCCATCGGTTATGGCCATATGACTATTCAACAAATAAAATAAAATGGATAGCAACCATTGCAGTGAAATATCTCTAAGTGGAACAAGATATAGTTTAGCCTCATATATTCTTTCGTTTCTCTGTCTTTTATCTCCTCTTATATAGGCATCATATTCTACAATGACTATAATGGATTACCAGTGACATTTTTGGAACACGTTTTTTAATATATTTATATACAAATATCACATTGTGTTGGCAAATTAATATTTAAATTTAAATGGGTGAATGAATTAAGAGCTTCTCTAATATATATATATATATATATATATAATATATATATATATATATGATATATATATATATAATATAATATATAATATTGGAGAAGATAGGGTCTCCACCACTTGATGGCCTCAACAAAAAACCTTTAGTGTGGTTCATTTCATGCCCATTTTGATTATTATTAATCCTTCTTGCATAACATACCACTCAAACTCTTACTACAATTGACCATAGGTCAGAAAATTAAAATTGGTGCAAAGAATATGAAAATGGAGATTGAATCATACACTCATCAATAATATATGTATTATTTTATTTACTCAAAATGTTCTATGAAATAACTCTTTTGCCCATTCATTTTAAGGAAAAATGGAGATTGAATCATAAACTCATCAATAATATATGTATCATCTTACTTACTATCATTTTATTTACTAAATATTGATCATTATTCAGTGACAATTTTTTTTCAAATCTTATCCCAGTATCCTTAACCACAACCCCCATGGCCAAAGCCTCTTAATCAACTAACTCTCTTAATATGCCAAAACTCTCATAGCCAAACCCTCTCCATAGTTGACTAAACTAACTTTCTTAATATGTCAAAACCATCATGGCCAAACTCTCTCAATGGTTGACTAGTTTTCATGAGATTAGTTCTTGAGGATAAGTGTAAGTGACTATGACTTCTAAATTATTTGAAAGATAAACCTACACATAATTCATCTTAACTTTATTTTTTTCTATAAAAGATTCAAATCTCGAATTATTGACCATACTTAGCTACTTTGAATCCATTTTTAGAATATCAACGTATAAATATATAATTAGTGTTTAATACAATATGAACATATAAAGATATACTTGGTGTTTAAATATAATATTCTATATAGATGCATTTTTAATTCTATTTGGAATTTGTAATTTTTTTTAATATTTTAATTATATAATTTATAAAACTTAAGTATCCAAAATTGTTTTATTTACTAAATCATTTCATACATTCGGACTACGACTCCCATTGAAACCCACCATCATTACTAGCCAGTCAAAATCAAATTTGTTTATCTGGTTTTGGAGGCATATTCTTCATCAATTCCATCAGGGTTGAGAACTTGCATTTTGCTTTAGCCAACTCAATGATTTCATGCATGTAAGGTATAATATTGCCTTGCATCCAAGATTTTCTGGCTGTATTGACTCAATCCAAGCAATGAAAAGAAGTTTCTCATTGCCCCTATCTCTGTGCGCGTCTCTACTGGGTCATTGAGAGGTTCTTACATAGGAGGGGATGCAGATGAAACTAAATCTATTGTAGTGGGGAAGTGAAAAGGACATAACAGGTTTGGTTTGACTAATCCTTCTAACACTACGACTTATGACACATCCTTCTGAAGAACATAACAAGCATTGAGCCTACACTACTAAAGGTTCATATACTTACTGAAGTTGAAGTTAATAAGTTGAAGATAGAAGGATGGAAAGGTGGAAGGATTGTTGTCTGGTAGGATCAAGATTGTTTTTTGATTGCTGGTTGGTTGGATTACATGGGGCTTTATCTCATGTCGGGATGGCTTGACCTTGTAATAACTTTCGGGGCCGAACAATTACAGACAGATAAAAGGTTAGCAGGCAGAGCAGGATGGATGGTGCTAATGGTTCAAAAACAACAACACTGATAGATAATACTAAAGGGGATACGGGATAGGAAAGGGGGAGAAATATCCAAAAAGAAAGAGATGTGGGGTTTTAGATGATAGGCTTCTTCCTTAAGCTCCTCCTAATCCTATAGCTACTTCCTCATGCTACTTCATTAGGCCTAGAGAATTGGGATCCATCTCGTTCAAAATAATAACACCCTTTACACTTGGATATAGGGAGAATCATCTCGCTTTGTGCTAATTAGGTTAGACCCAGAGTGACCTACATACGATACATGAAAGGGTTCTTTGTGTTTTGTTGCTATGTTTTGGTTGTGCTTTTGTTTGTTTTTGTCGAAGAAAGAATGAAAGGTGGAAGATAAGAGAGATACGACTGAGAATAAGGGTAATCAGGATTGATGAATGGTTTGATTGTTTTATTTAGGAGGACACATCATACTTGTTTAGGCTTTACAGGAACAAGTTTTGTATCAAAAATATTACTGTCTTTCAATTACTTCCTTTCCACCAACCATACAAGGATATCTTTAATAACATCTTACCAACCTATTTGTTTCTATATTTACCTTTATTTAGTTATTTTTTCTATGTTTTGAATTGCCCATGCTAATCTTATGTTGATGGGGAGAACTACTATTCTATAGGGCATTATAGGGTGACTAAGGTAACTAGATGCTTCTAAAGAGCTATGGGTCAAAATAAGAATCAACAATGCATAATAATGTTTAAAATGCATGCTTTAGGGCTCTATCTCTTTCCATCAAATCATAGATATGCTCGCAAATAAACAAGCATGCATGGCTAAACCTTCCCACACTCTTTGCAAGTCTGTCTCTATGGTGTGCGTTATCTTTGTCTACATGTATGACTATATATAAGCATCTCAATGCTCTGTCTAGGACTGAGTAGTAGCAATGACTACCAGCAATGGGTCTTAAGTAAGATTAGAAATGAAGGTTGGGAATAGAATCTAAGAAGCCTTATCCACTCCTTCATCTAGTCATAGAAAGCTTAATAAGGTAGAACCAGTAGTAGTTCATTTCCCAGTTCCTATTTTTTTTCCTGCTTTACCAAGCTTACACCATACGACAATCAATGGGCATCTAAAGAGGGTAGCTCCCTTTTCAATAATGCAATCTCTTTATGCGCAGATATTAAAACATGGCTGCAAAATCAAGAGTGTTGGAGTGCATTTATTTCCCTGTGCAAGATGTCTTTATGTGTTCAGTGAAATTTGTCACCAAAGGTTCTAGCTAGCACCATGGTTTTGACCAGCTTCATCGGGTGATTTCAACCATATCTAGCCAGATTTTTCAACCAGCCCGTCTGCAAGTAACGAAAAGCAAGTAAAAGCCAACAAGAAGGGTCCCACTTAAAATTGTTTAATTTACTAAACATTTAATACATTCGAAGAGATAGTTTAAATAATTATAATTCGGAATCTGCTAAAAATTTTAGATCCTACCAAGAAATTTCAGGAAGATATTCCACCAAATATGAAAGGACAAACGCATCAAATTGTGAGACTCGGACAATTTTCAAACAAAATTTCATTTGTCAACATATTTCATTGTTTAATAGTGCATGCCACATTTTACGGTGTTGTATAAGTTTTAGTAATCTAAATAAAGTATGTTTCCTTCCAATAAGAAATCTTGAAACTCTGGACAAAAATTCTCCACAATTGTTCAACGTGAGCGACTCATGACTGTGTATGAGTGGGAAACCCTTTCATTTGTGTGAACTTCATATTTATGGGTACACTTTAAATTCCACAATGATTTTTTTACCAAAACCAATGTTGACCATCCCCAGACCCTCAGCCTGTTGTTCTTAATCTTCCCAAGTGACAACAATAAGTAAATAAACACATTCAATTCAGAGAAAAAATAAAAGCGTTAGAGAAGAGAATGAAATATGGAAATCAAGAAAGTGTGAGTCTAATGTTGTAGAAAATCAAGAAAGTGGTATTCTTACCTATTCTAGAAAATCAAGAAAGAGTGAGTCTTACCTATTGCAAATAGTCAAGAAAGCGCGAGTCTTACCTATTGAAGTTCATGTTCTTGAAGTCTTATGATCTGATTTGAGAGCTCTGAGTTGGTGAGAATGGAGCATGCTACAATGAGATTTGACTTGGGAGAGTTATAATGTGACCTTAGAAATGCTTAGAATGGAGCCAGTGACCACCTCGGTGTTTCCAGGAAAACTAGTGTCTTTTCGATCTGCTAGTCCCACTAAGAAGGGTAGTTATCTTAGAAACGAACAATCAAAACAATTTTTGACATTCTTTACATATGATAGATAAGAGAGAAGTAAAGGAGACCAACCTAGATCTTCCGCTTGACTCCTTGCTCGTATAGAGCTTGCCACTCCTCTCCTACTTGTCCCACTTAGAGAATACCTGTAGAACCAAAGTAACAAAACACCATCAAAGCATCTTGATCTATAATATTATAAACAATGTAGAATCAACAATACATTGACCATACATTTTCATTTACAAATAACAAGATTCACAAATACACGATTGAATGGAGGAAAACCCAAATAACTTTATTAATATTAGAAATAGAAGAGAGGATTACAACCAAGTTGTTTGATCCAACATCATCCTCCTAGCATCAAAGCCCTCTTCACCTCATGAAAAGCAAGATCGCCCAACAATACAATGTTCCTTCTCAAAGAGAAACCAATAGCACTTCCTTACAAATTATAAAATTCCAACCTCTAGATCTCTTAGATGAGTGATCCATTTATAGATGTCTTGCAAGGGGGTGAGTCAGCTCTGCGTTATCAAGAATAGTGTCCACTTGGAGTTGCTATTCCCACTAAGACTGGTAGCTATCTTAGAAACAAACAAGTTAAAACTACTCTCTCTTTCCTTTATGAAAAATAGATAAGAGGGGAAAAAAGGACACCAACCTTAGTCTTGCGCTTGGTTCCTTGCTTGATTCCTCTCCTTCCTGATAGATCCTTTCTGCTTCTCCTTCATCTACCCAGCTTCAAAGAGCACCTGTGTAATCAAAGCAGCATAATATTATCGAAGAATAGAGATCTATAGTCATAAACAACACAAGACCAGATATGTATTGACCACACAAATGCATATACAATCAAACATACAAGAATGTGGAGGAAAACTTGAATAGATTTATTAATATCAAGAATAACAAAGAGGATTACAACCAATTGTTCTGAACCAGCATCATCCTCCAGCAAGAAAGCCCTTCTTCACCTCATGTAAAGCTCAGATCACCCAAAACTATGATGTTACACCAGGAAACCAACAACACTTCTCTACAAGATACAAGATTACAGCCCCCAAATCTCTGATTTTAGGGATCCACATATAGATGATTGTAGGGGGGTTAGTCAGCTTCTGGGATTTTGATTAGTGTCCTCTCTCTGATAGTTCTTGATTCCACTTGGAGATTGATAATCTCTTACTCATCCCTGGGTGAATTCAGAGAGGCAAGTGTCAGAGGAGAAGTTTCTGGAAGATTTTATGATCCTCCACCTCGCAAACTGTCTCTGCCATTTTTCCATTCTCGCCCATCACACCCTACATAAGGGCTTTCTAGTAGGCATCACACCCTTACACTGAGTAGGTGATATGCATCACACCTTCTACACTGGGCATTCTGTATGGTCCAGTTTTGACCAGTTCTGAGCAGTTTTCTCTGGAGAACTTCTGGGAGATGATGTAATCAGCTGACCTTGTTCCTTTAGGGAGTGAAGCAACACTTTTAGGGATTTAGGAGCCCTCAATTTGTGGACATTTATGATTGGTGTTGTAGCACCCAAAAATGTCTATAACAGTTTCCCCCTAAACCATGAGATCGTTAATCTTTTGATGTCGGGTGAAATTCTTTATCATGAGGATCCGAAGTTTTTTCGAGCTGGAAGGTGACCTGTAATAAGATACAATACAATACATTATCTTCATAATACTTTTCATGATCTAGCTGAGGTGGGCTTTACCATGCTCCACTTTATAAATTCATTTTCATGTACATAGGACAGACAACCGTCTGTGTAGCAAACTCATGATTCGGATGGAGTCATCATCCCTTGATTTGGATGATCATCTATTTGGAAATGATGTACATTTGATGTCTTTATATTCTTGAATATATCGTTGCCTGGATGGATAAAACTACATCCGGGGTATTCAAAACTCATTCAATCTTCACTCAGAATACAAGTCGATCCATGTGAAAAATGTTCTGGAGTCGAACATGGAAAGACATCACCTGATTACCAGCCAATGATGTAATCTATTAACAAGCACGAGAGGAATCACCAATAATGACAATGATCCTCAAGGTACTATAGTACAATTCGTGTGGTGTGGAAAAGGGACTTGGCGTCGAACACCACGCAAAATCTCTCGATCAAAGGCCATTGATGTAAACCTGTCAGCGAAAGTGAGAAACTTGCCATTGAGGCATGTAAGCTTCAAAGTACTGAAAGGGGTTGTTCCTAGGTCGATTTCTTGGATAATGAGCTGATGTCGACAAGAAGTGACTCGTCGTAGGAGGGCCTTAATGAATCCCACATCTACGACGCAGAACAGAGCAAATGATTTTGTAGGTGAAAATGATCTGATGATACAGGGTTCACGGTGGTGGTCATGAAAGAATGGAGCGTGAATGTATTGAGCGACTTCTCTTGAATATACCAGCGACACTGACAATGGATTGGTAGCATTAACACCAAAGATGGAGGTGTATGATCGGCTAAAAAAGGTGGAGGTTATGATGAGAACACGACCAAGGCTTGAAAGCTGATGATAATGCATTCACAGGTTATTTACCAGAAATTGGTTCATTTTTTAATGAGC
The DNA here is from genome assembly GCA_000404065.3 of Pinus taeda. Taxonomy (NCBI): domain Eukaryota; kingdom Viridiplantae; phylum Streptophyta; class Pinopsida; order Pinales; family Pinaceae; genus Pinus; species Pinus taeda. The sequence continues at coordinate 160,045 of APFE030635864.1, forward strand.
TTAAACTCTGGGGGAAACATTTCCTCATTGCTTATGTTTAATTTTTAACGAGCTTGAACTCCACATAAAAACTGCTCATTCCAGTCATATAATAAGGATATCTCATCTATAGATGCCATTTTTTATGGAGCTTGCACCTTTCAAAGCTTTGCCCTGGATCCTTTCTTTATGCAAGTTAGGAAACGACCAATCCTATGAGTTTAAGGGTTTGAGAATCTACAAACTACGAAAATAAATGGTTGCTCTTCGCTTGCATGCAAAAAGGTTTGCATGCCCCCACGTATATTGAAAATTTTCCAGGTTACCATATAGAAGTTCCTGCTTTAGCAAGATAGTTTCCATCCACACCGCAGATAGAAACACTCCCTGGCTTAGTCCATCTGGACAAGGGCAGTTTCAAATCCCGACCTCCTAACCTTGATGAAGGAATCTTATTCCAATCTAATTCTAGACGGGTATCAGACGAGTCATTTTCCTTCACGGAAACCTACTCTATACCTAGAGTTTCCCTGCTAGAGCAGGCCAGGGTGCATGCCCCCTAGGATTCAGTCATGTCCTCCCGAATCACTCGCACTCTTCAAGTCGATATACTGGAGATCAATGAGAAATTCCTTGCGTGAAAAGACCATTTAGGGACAGTATTTGACTATTTTCCATGTGTGAGCCAGGGAACGAAAGCTGGTCTACGAGCTTGACCACTCTGCCTTCATGCAGAAAACACATTACCCGAAAGAGTGAGGAGATGATGGCTCCCATGCAATAAATATAGTCACGCCCAAGCAGTAGATTGTAATCTAAAGGCCATTGGACTACCATTACGTTCATATGAACGGTTTTCCTTCTCAAAATAATGGGCACATTTGGAAGGATCCCTAATGGTCGCCTGGTTCCTTTGTCAAAGCCTGTCAGATTTCTCATTTCAGGTAGAAGCGATGGTGAACCAAGCGCTTTCCAAACATTTGAGGAAAGGATACTCACAGAAGCCCCTTCATCTATGGTACCAGCCATGACCATTTTGTAAGCTTTTACAATGATTCAGAATGGTACACTAGCCTGTAAACGGGGTTTGCCTAGAAGATTCCAATCGAAGGAAATGACTAGGTTGCTTGGAGGTGGGACTGAATAGACGACGAGATATGACTCTGACGAAATTTCTTCCTATGCTAAAGGAACGGGTAGACTGCCCCCATGTTCATCAGAGTCTGTGTTTACGAAAATAATTTGAACAGTGTCATTCTCATTCTCTGCAGTGACTTTATCATCTGAAGATGGACCTTCTGAAGGCAAGACTGGGTCAACTGCCGCTTGGACCTTTTGACTTTCGTCTGGTATGGATTCATAGGGTTTATCTTCAATGATAGATGCTTCTACTGACGACAATGGTGTGTCAATCAGATTTTCAACTAGTGATGGACTCGGCAAGGGCTTCTTATATCCAGGAGGGAGCCATAGCGGTGAAGGAGGACGGTCATCCAAAACTCTTTTAGCTTCGTCTAGGAAGGGACAACAGTGGATGGCGTGATTGCATTCACACAGTTTACAAGGAAATTTGTGATTCCTTTTATATCCAGATACTTCGCTTTCACTAGTTGATGGTGTACTTTCAACATGATCATCAGAGGTTGACAACACCGGATTGTGCAAACGAGGAGACCAGTCCCTTAAGATCCAAGGGATGTAAGGACAATCTCGATGATAGTGGTCTCCTTTGCAAATGACACATGGAGATTTAGGTTTATATGGTGGAGTGTCAGGATTTTCGCTAGACGACACATGGTTGCCCCCTTTTTCTTTTGGCTCCTTCTTCTTCTTTTCCTTTTTCTCTTTCTGCTTCTTCTTCTTCTCAGTTACTTGATCTTTAGCTTTACCAGCTTCATCAAGTGAAGTGGAAGGAGGAGAGGGAGAAACAGATGAAGTAGAAGGTTGGGGGTAACTCTAGCATCATCTAGTTGCCAACTTGATTGTTCAGGAATTATGGTATTCTGAATGACAGAGGTAGAGAAGAGCCATACGAGCAAGCAAATCATCAACCCTGAAAGTGGCAATGTGGCCATATGGGGTGCACCAACATCTCCCCAAGAGCAGAAAGGACTAGGATTTCCTCCAAGGGGAAATCCTTGGTTGGTAGAATCCATTTTTCTCAACCTAAAGACCAACGAGGGAACTGTGATGTTATTCCAATTGAAATAAATTTTAGACGCTTTGACACAACTTGTTTTTTCAATTTTTAAGAGTCGAGAAAAAGCAAAAGATGACTCTAGTCGCCTTCGATTTTTAATCAGCCTGAAGTGACAAGTGCTCAGATGGACCTTTTCTTTTAAGGAGTCTAAAAAGGAACGAAAGAGACTACTCTAGAAATCTAGAAAAAAGGATTAGCAAACCAATCGCAAAACTACAGAATACTTTTTACGGTACGGCAATCAATCTTTCCGAATGCTGTGTCCAGTGCATTGCGATCGATAGGGTGGCAGACACGACTTCCTAAGGATAAAGGATATAGTCTATTGTGGTCTCCCAATATATATTCAACGGTACATGGGAGCACAAGTCCGTACTGGCACTTTTCATCTCAAAGAGGAGGAATCACCCAACCAACAATTAAAGCAACAGTTACCAAGCTTTACAACGCCAGAATACGTCTCTAGCCTAGACTTCTAGATGTTGTGTGTTAGGTTCCAAAGCATTTTTAGGTTCATTAAATTTATTTTATAGTTGATCTTGTCTAAAAAAAAATTCCTTTTAGGTTCACCACATGATGTATATATACAATTCCTAAAATGTAGTCTAAGATGATAAACAATTGTTTAATCTTCTTTTCCAATGAAAATCCTAGCTACTAAGGAAAGAGTACTGAGGGTCTTTCAACAAAGAGCACAGAGCACACACTAAATGCACTATCCTAAATCAAATCAACAAGTAGTCTAAATGCAAATTCACATGCATGTATTTGTTTTCAGCCTTCCTAATGTGTGAATGATAAGAAGAATGCTAATTGCAAATCTGAACTATCTTTTCAAAGCGACAATACTAACAAATTTCTCTTCAAAACGAAGTAAAGATAACGACGGCACTTTGCAATTTTGAATTGAAAATTGTTTTCGACACTTGAAAAACTACTAATTCAAATCACATACAAGAGTAACAGTATAATCAACCATAAAGAACAATGGGATTCTCTTCTATGACTGAAAATGACACTTGCGACACTTTCAAATCAAGGAACCACAGTCTGATTACGCTACTTCTTTGTAATAGAGAACTGTAAATGGCGCACAATACATAAATACATTTACAGCTCTTTGCATAATGGAGGTGGAATGATGGAAGGGAAGGGGGTTCCATAGAGATATACTGACCACAGACAGCAAAAATCCTGAATAAAGCTGAAAAGAGTGAAGAAAATCCAAAGTCTTAAGGAAAAATTAACCTTCTCTGACCATCGCACCTATTACACAGGGAATCCAGTATGCATCTCACCTACTACACACAAGAGGTGCGATGCATACAGACTGCCTTGAAGAGAGGGTGTGATGGTACTAGTGCAAGACTTTTATCTGGTCTTTGATCACAATTTGCAGTTCAGTTCAGGGATTTAGGCTGCGCAAGTGATGTTCAGTAAATATAAACCATAGGGGTTGATCTAAGGAGGTTACTAGAGCCACCACTAGGGAAATTAGAGTGTTTGCAGATCTCGATTGTTCAATTTATAAACAAAACCTGGAGATAGACTGAAGCAGCATTGATCTACTTTGCACTTGCATAGCAAATGCAATTCGGAGGCTAGTTGGCTTGACTTCAGGCTTCGTCTGTAAGTTTATAAAACAAACAAATATAGACTAGCAAACAATCTATTCGCTCCCCAGTGGAGTCACCATTTTCTTATCAGGAATAGTTTCCACTTGGAGCTACTATTCCCACTAAGACTAGTAGTTATCTTAGAAACAAACAAGTTAAAACTACTTTCGCTTTCCTTAATGAAAAATAGATAGGAGGGGAACAAAGGACACCAACCTTAGTCTTGCGCTTGGTTCCTTGCCTAATTCCTCTCCTTCCTGATAGATCTTTGCCGCTTATTCTTCGTCTACCCAGCTTCAAAGAGCACCTGTGGAATCAAACCAGCATAATACTATCGAAGAACAGAGATCTATAGTCATAAACAACATAGGAACGGATATATATTGACCACACAAATGCATATACAATCAAATATACAAGAATGTGGAGGAAAACTTGAATAGCTTTATTAATATCAAGAATAGCAAAGAGGATTAAAACCAATTGTTCTGACCTAGCATCATCCTCTAGCAAGAAAGCCCTTCTTCACCTCATGTAAAACTCAGATAACCCAACACTATGATGTTACACCAGGAAACCAACAACACTTCTCTACAAGATACAAGATTCCAGCCCCAGGATCTCTGATTTTATGGATCCATATATAGATGATTGTAGGCGGGTGAGTCATCTTCTAGGATTTTGATTAGTGTCCTCTCTCTGATAGTTCTTGACTCCACTTGGAGATTGATAATCTCTTATTCATCCCTGGGCGAATTCAGAGAGGCAAGTGTCAGAGGAGAAGTTTCTGGAAGATTCTATGATCCTCCACCTCGCAAACTGTCTCTGCCATTTGTCCATTCTCGCCCATTTCACCCTATAGAAGTGCTTTCCAGTATGCATCGCACCCTTTACACTGAGTAGGTGATATGCATCACACCTTCTACACTGGGCATTCTGTATGGTCCAGTTTTGACCCGTTCTGAGTAGTTTTCTATGGAGAACTTCTGAGAGATGATGTAATCAACTGACCTTGTTCCTTTAGGGAGTGAAGCAAAACTTTTAGGGACTTAGGAGCCCTCAGTTTGTGGACATTTATGATTGGGTTTGCAGTTCCCAAAAATGTCTATAACACTCTAGTTTTTTTATTAGTGTCATTCCACTGATAGTTCTTACTCATCCCTGGGAAAATTTAGAGAGGCATGTGTCACAGGAGAAGTTTCTATAAGATTCCATGAGCATCCACCTAGCAAACTATCTCAACCATTTGTCCATTCTCACTCATCGCACCCTAGAGAAGGCCTCTCTAGTATGCATCACACTTGGCTAGTGTAATAGCCAGTATGCATCACACCTTAACCATGGAGCAGTCAGTATGGTCCAGCTTTCGCCAGTTTTGAGTGGTTTTTCATGTGGAACTTCTGGGAAATTATGTAATCAGTTGACCATGATCCTTTAGGGTATGAAACAACACTTTTAAGGGTTAGAGAGCCCTTGTTTTATCAACATATGTGACTGGGGTTGATGTGCCAAAATATGTCTATAACAGTTGCCCCCTAAAGCATGAAGTCATATGGCTAGTGAAATTCTTTATCATGAGGATCCAAGGTATTCAAACCGGAAGGTGACCTATATAAGATACAATACAATACATCATCATCATATTATTTTCATGATCTAGCTGAGGTGGGCATTCCCATGCTCAAATTTATAAATTCATTTTCATGTACATAGGACATATAATTGTCTGTTGTTGTAGACTGGTGATTCTTTATATGCAGAGTCATCATCCCTTAGCATGGATGATTGTCTGTGTAGCTTTTGTGTACATTTGATGTCTTTATTTTCCTGAATATATCGTAGCCCGGATGGATGAAGCTAGATCCCAGGTCTTCAAACTCGATCAATCTTCACTCGATGTACAAGTTGATCCATGTGAAAAGATGTTCTAAAGTCGAACATGGAAATACATCGCCTGATTACTAGCCAACGATGTAAGTTGTTAACAGGCATGAGAGGAATCACCAATAATGATAATGACCCTCAAGGTACTACAGTTAAATTCACGTGGTGTGAATATATGAGCCGATCTCGAACACCACATGAAATCTTTCGGTCAAAGGCCATTTATGTAAACCTGTCACCAGAAGTGAGAAACTTTCCATTAAGGCATGCAAGCTTCAAAGTACTAAAAGGGTTGTTTCTAAGTCAACTTCTTAGATAATGAGCTATTGTCGACAAGAAGTGACCTGTCGTAGGAGGACATTAATGTATCCCACACCTGTGACATGAAATGAAGCAAATGATTTTTCTAGAGGTGAAAACAGTCTGATGATACAAGGTTCAGGAATGGCGGTCATGAAAAATGGAGAGTGAAGGTATTGCAATGGATGAGGTGTTAGTTGGGCGGTAAATTATTTGAATGAGTTCTCTTGAACATATTGGCGAGACTAACATGGATTGGTAGCATTAACCCCAAAATATGGATGGTGTGGAGGACCAATGGTGATATGACCAGGGAACGGAATAACCCAACCCGACTGAATCATGGTGATGGAGTGAAAGTGTCATGTTCAAGAGCGACCTACTATCAATGAAGTTATTCAAGCTTTCTTCCCTATTTTCCCCAGTCATTGCTCACCAATACCTCTTTAGTTTTGTCAAGCTTGAGGAGGATAACATATGCTGGTTCTATAGTTTGCGCTTCAGGCAAACCTATCGCTATGTTTTAGTGAGCCTAGTGAAAATGAAACTCGTTCTTGTCTGGGTGGACAAGTTTGTCGCTATTGTTTTAAAGAGTTTAGCAACAAAGATAACTTGGTCCTTTTCATGTTTAGAGAGTTTGAAAAGGGACGAAAAGGAAAATCTAGTAGTCCTTTTTCATAGCATAATCCCTTAAGTCCAAAAAAGTATAAAATAATACAAAAGGGATGACTTTTCGATCATTTTAGCTAGCCGAAAAAGGACAAGCACTCAATATTTTTGTGGGATGATCCCTCAGGTCCAAAAAGATTAAAATGTAGAGGAGGGATGGTGCTTTCCCTTACTTTAATGAGCTAGAAAGGCCAGTAGCTCGGCAATCTTTTCATATTTAACGAGTCTAAAAAGAGCTTAAAAGAGACTCATTTTTGAGGAATGAGTGTTGTTTTCAGGTAGCAATTGTTTCCAAGTAAGTTTGGAACTTCTCAAAACATGGCAATGTGAAGAGGGTGGCTAGCAGAATCACTCATTGCAGCTATTCCTCAAAAGGGTAAACAATCAAGTGGAAACATATGATTGGCCAAAAGAATGGAGGTGATGGTAGAACACCACCACGACTCAAAAGGTTGATAACATGGCAATCATAGAGGTCGTTTACTCATGGTGGGTTTATCTTTTAATGAGCTTGAACCTTGCATTAACATATGCTCAGTAGTCGGTTTATTTTTTAACGAGCTTAAACCTTGTGGAAACATTGCTCATTCCAGTCATTTAAAGATGTCTCTCACTAGTAGGTTTATTTTTTAGCGAGCTTGTACCATGCGAAACTTTTCTCATTGCCTTTTTATGTAAGATAGAAATGACCAAACTACAGAGCTAACTACACTAAAAGCTAAGGAACTACTGAGGTTAGGTAGGATGGTTTCGTCCTCTATCAAGGTAAAACCCTTCCTTTGCTTCATCTACATGCTACAAACAATGGTGACTGGTGGTTAGAGCAATCACCTGACCTAAGAAGTTGAAACTAGCAAGCTAAGAAGCTAAAAAGTCTAAAAGGCTAAAAAAGAAATTGGCCATTTTTTTTACTTGCATACAAAGATCTGTAGGCATCCAGGTATTGAGAAAAGGAGAGTCTCTCGGTTACCATGTGGAATTCCCCGTGGTTAGGTAGGATTGTTTCTGTCAATGTCTAAACAAAAACACTTCCTTGTCTTTGACCATCGAAATAGACAAAGGTGAATGGTGTGAGCTTCCAATCACATAACCTATTAGGAAACCTATTTTCCAGCTGGGTTCGCCTGCTAAAGCAGACTAGGGTGCATACCCCCTAAGCTTCGTTACATTCACCAGACTACTTGCCACAATTTGGTAGATGTAAGGAAGGTTGAAGAGAAATTCTTGATGAAAAGAGACTGTTTAGGGATGATGTTTGATCTGTAGCTGTGTTTGAACTGGGAAATGAAAGCTGGTCAATAAGCTGCACCATTTGACCTTCATGCAGGAAGCACATCACTCGAAAGAGTGTGGAAATGATAGCTTCGATGCCATAACCATAGTCACGCCCAAGGAGTAGATTGTAATCTAATGGCTTTTAGACTACCATCTTGTTCAAGTGAACAGTTTTCCTTCTCAAAGTTATTGGCAACTTTGGAAGGATCCCTAATGGTTGACTGGTTCCTTTGTTAAAGCCTGACAAATTTTGCGTCTCAGGCAGAAGCGATGGCAAACCAAGCACTTTCCAAGTAGTTGAGGAAAGGATACTCACTGAAGCCCCTTCATCTATGATAGTGCCAAACACGATCATTTTGTAAACTTGTATTATGATTCGGAATGGTACATTAGACGAAAAGTGGGGTCTTGCTAGTTGATTCCAATCGAAGGAAATGACTAGACTGCTTAGAGGGGGTATCGAATAAATGGTCGATCGAACTCCTTAAATTGGGGGACTTTCCTCTATTGTAAAGCAACGGGTGGATTGCCCCCAAGTTCATGAGACTCTGTATTAACAAAAATAATTTGAACGAAATTGTTTTCATTTTCTTTGGAAATAGTATCATCTGAAGGTGGACCTTTTGAAGGTAAGACTGGGTCGACTGCCATCTTGACCTGTTGACTCTGGTTTTGTATGAACTTAGAAGGTTCACTCTCAACGACAACCATTTCAATCGATGATTGAGTTACATCAGTTGGGTTTTCGACTAGCAATGCACTTGGTAAGAGTTTGTTGTATCCAGGTGGGAGTTGCTACGGTGAAGTAGGACGATTGTGCAAGACTCTCTTGGCCTCAGCTAGAAAAGGACATTGGCGAAGGTGATGGTCTTCTTCGCATAATTGACATGGAATTTTGACATCTCATTTCTGTCCAGGAAGTGCATTTTCACTATTTGATGGTGTATTGTCAATCTAATTGCGGAGGTCGATGAAACCGGATGGTGCAAACGGGGAGACCATTCTCTCAAGATCCATAGAATGTAAGGACAGTCTCAATGAAAATGGTTTCATTTGCAAATTAGATAAGGATATCTAGGGGATTTAATGTGTGGATTTTCACAAGATGAATTGTTGTTGCCCCCTTACTTAGTTGACTTCTTCTTCCTCTTCTGCTTCCCTTTCTTCTTCTTCTTAGCCACTTGGCTTTTAGTATCACTAGTTTCACCAACCAAAGAGGAAGAAGGTGAGGGAGAAATAAAAAAAGTAGGAGGTAAAGAGACAACTTCAGTATCATATGTTTGTTGATTCGATTGCCGAGGAATTGTGGTATTTTGAGTGACAGAGGTTGAGAATAGCCATACTGGCAAGCCAATTGTGATTCCTGCAAGGGACAATGTAGCCATATATGGAGCACCAATATTTCCAAAAGAAGAGAAAGGACTAGGATTCCCCACAAGAGGGATTCCTTGATTGGTCAACTCCATTATCTAAACATAAGATCAATGAAGGAACAGGCATGTTATTCCGATTTAAATAAATTTTGATGATGCTTTGACACAACTTTGCCTTTTCAATTTTTAAGAGTCAAGAAAAAGCTAAAGATAACTTTAATCGCCTTTGATTTTTAATGAGCGTGAAGTGACAAGTACTTAGATGGACCTTTTCTTTTAAGGAGACGAAAAGGAATGAAAGTGATTACTCTGGAAGTCTAGAGAGAGGGATTTACCAAATCAATCACAAAACTGCAATGTACACCTTGGTGGGAAATTAAAGAGAAATTACCAAGGACTTATGTACAGTAGTCAATCTTCTTGAATGTTGTGTTTAGTGCATTGTGATTGGTATGGCAGTAGACACGGCTTCCTATGGATAAAGGATATCAGCCTATTGTGGTCTCCCAATCTATACTTGATGGTACATGGAGCACAAATCCGTACTAGCACTTGTTGTATCAAAGAGGAGGAATCACCCAACCTTCGATGAAAATGATAGTTACTAGGTTTTACGATGACATAATTCGTCTCTAGATTAGACTTCTAGATGTGTTGCAATAGGTTCCAAAGCATTTTTATGTTCGTTGAGATTTATTTTCGTGTTGATCTTGTTTACAAGTTTGTCTTTCAAGGTTCACCGTGTGATGTAGATGTAAAATTCCTAAATATGCAATCTAAAATGATAAACAGTCATTTATTCTCTTTTAGCAATGAAAATCCTATCTACTAAGGAAAGAAGATAACGATTCTTTCAACAGAGACCAAAGAGCACACACTAAATGCACTTTTCCTAAATCATTTTCCCCATAGAGTCTAAATGCAAATGCACATGCATGTATTTGTTTTTTCATTTCCTTAATGTGAGAATGCCAAAAAGGAAAAGCAAGTATCTGAATTATTTTCTTCAAAGCGACACTTCAAAAATTTCTTTTCAAAATGAAAGGAAGACTAAAACGACACTTTTCGATTTCGACTAGAAAATTGTTTTCGACACTTCAAATATTAACAATTCAAATCAAGTACAATGACAAAAGTACAATCAACTATCTAGAGGAGAAGCACTTTACGACACTCTTCTTTTTGACTCAAAAAGACAATTACGACACTTTTGCATCAAAAATCGACAGTTCGATTAAGCTACTTTTTGACTAGGAATCGTAAATGATGACAAATACACAAAAGAGTTTACCTATCCTAATCAATGGAGGTTGAACAATGTAAAGGAAAGAGGCTTTAGCAATGAAATACTAATCATAAGTAGTAAAACAACTAAACAGAGCTGAAAACAAGGAGAAAAACCCAAATTTCAAAGAGAGAAATAGTAAAACTCAGTCATCTCACCTGTCTTTCAGGAAAACAAGGATGCATCTCAACTGCTACACATGGGAGGTGTGATGCATATAGGCTCCTAGTTATAGACAATGTGATGGGATAGGGAGCGAAAGTGAGCTGGCTTTTTGCTCAAAATTTGCAGCTAAGTTAAGTGATTTAGGCTGAGCTATGATGAATAGTGAAAACAAAGTACAGGGGTATGATCCTAGGAGGTTATTGAGCTACCACAAGGGAACTTAGGATGTTTGTAAGTCAGATGTTCAATTCATAAACCAACCTAGAGATTGACTAAAGCAACATTCATCTACTTTGCACTTGCATAGCAACAGTAGTTCAAAGGCTATCTGGCTAACTTGAGGCTCCATCTGTAGTTTACAAACCAAACAACAGTAACAAACAAGCAAACTAATCAATCCCCAGTGGAGTCGCCATTTTGTTTCCAAGAAGACTAGTGTCTTTTCGACCTACTAGTCCCACTGAGAATGGCAGCTATCTTAGAAACAAACAATCAAAGCAATTTGTGATTTCCTTTACATATGACAGATAAGAGAGAAGCAAAGGAGACCAACTTGGATATTTCACTTGACTCCTTGCTCGTTTTTTCTCTCCCTTGGTAGAGCTTGGCACTCCTCTCCTACTTGTCCCACTTAGAGAATACCTGTAGAACCAAAGGAACAAAACACCATCAAAGCATCTCGATGTATAATATCATAAACAATGTAGAATCAGAAATACATTTACCATACAATTGCATTTACAAATAACAAGATTAACAAATACACGATTGAATGGAGGAAAACCCAAAGAACTTTATTAATAGTAGAAATAGAAGAGAGGATTACAACCCAGCTGTCTGATCCAACATCATCCTTCCAGGATCAAGGCCCTCTTCACCTCATGAAAAGCAAGATCACAACAACAATACAATGTTCCTTCTCAAAGAGAAACCAACAACACCTCCTTACAAATTACAAAATTCAAGCCTCTAGATCTCTCAGATCAGGGATCCATTTATAGATGTCTTACAAGGGGGTGAGTCAGATCTAGGTTTTTTATTAGTGTCAGCCCACTAATCGTTCTTGGTTCCACTTAGAGATTTTGTTTATCTCTTACTCATCCCTGGGCGAATTCAAAGAGGCAAGTGTTGTAGGAGAAGTTTCTAGAAGATTCCATTAGCATCCACCTAGCAAACTGTCTCAAGCATTTGTACATTCTCACTCATCGCACCCTATAGAAGGCCTCTTCAGTATGCATCACACCTGGCTAGTGTAACAGCCAGTATACATCCCACCTTGACCATGGAGCAATCAGTATGGTCCATTTTTGGTTAGTTCTTAGTGGTTTTTCAAGTGGAACTTCTGGGAAATGATGTAATCAGTTGACCATGATCCTTTATGGTATGAAACAACACTTTTAGGGGTTAAAGATCCCTTGATTTATTCACATATGTGATTAGGGTTGAAGTGCCCAAATATGTCTATAACACTCAGCAAATAGAATGGAAGGTTTGAGCTTCGATCATGTAAGAATCGAACCAGTGATAATAAGAAGCTCAAAACTAGTGATTGAGGTAGCTGAGAAACCTAGTGAGAATTCTACCATGTCTTTGATAAATATTCATTAGTATAATTCCAACTAATAACACACTCTAAGGTTGTCCCTCGAATTGTAGCATCACATATAAACAACACCATTACCAAAAACTAAGCCACTATAGGAGGAGGAAGAGCCATCACCAAGAAAGGGGAATCAGAATACAAAGTATTGTGGGTCATTATAGTAACCAACTTACAACAACCTCTAATCATGCGACAGCGGGAATTTTTTCAATCGTCTATCATATCAAATCAATCGCGTACACCGTGGCACATAAGAGAGTTCATTTCATAAAGGAATGCCTTACAGTGTAACTAAAGAAAACCTGTTATGAATTGGATAAATGTTGGAATTGAAATGTAAGCCTACTCCAACAACAGGAGCATTACACACTGTAAAGGAAAAAAAATAGTGGTTATGTTATAAATATAACCATTTATGTGTGGTGTAATAATGAAGAATAGCGAATGGGGATAAAAGAGTAATAATTACCTTAAATATCTCTTTGGATAAACAAGAGATCTTGTATTTCATCAAAAGCCACTACAGAAAGACTATTCACCATTAACTAGCATAGGGTTTTGTTTTAAAAGAGAAATAAAATTTACCCCTTAAAAATTAGCTTAACAGTTGAGCTAATAGGACTCAATTTCTATGATAATGTTAAGGGGAAACTTGTCAAGCCATGGGTACTTGCTCTATAGACAAAACTAAAACAAAAATTACACATATCAATTGCAAGTCATGACTAATTTAGTATTTCCAACCGGAACAAGGTTCTCAAGAATGGAATAAAAAGCTGATATTAATTACCTGGAACGTTGCGCACCAGGAGTCTAAACCCAGGGATTGACTTTTAAGAGAAAAAGTGAATTAAACATGACACATCTCGAAGCTGAAAGAACATAGGAAACAAAAGGAAGAATTTAGTTATAGCCAAACACACATAAATTTGGTTGCCCAAAACAAAAGAAATTTACCATAGAATATGAGGTACTCCCCGAAAAGTGGATGAAACAGTGGCAAGATTAATTAAAGGCAAAATTCCTTTAGGGTTTGCAATGCTAATAGCAAAGCTCACACCGAACAATGTAGGTTACAAATCAGCTGACATTCCGGTGAGGTATGGGGTTTAGTTACCCTCTAACTATCCATCTAACATATGAGCCATCAAATCTAAGCACTAAGCGTCGACGATGATATGTCTCCAGAAAGTTCCAACAGATCACTATGTTGTAGGTTGATTAGTCTGTAATTCAATGTGAAACATACGCATGGTGTGCCAAGAATTACTTGGGTATGGTTCCAATATAGTAGGGAGCAATACAAGTATGAAAGTCATATGCGAATAGAACATCGTTCATATGAACCATTTTTGTGTAAATAACATGATGCCCAACTAAATCAACCACCGAAAGCATAATCTTAATTGCACAAAGACCCTCAATATTAACAAGGATGGTTACATGGTAGCTAGTCCCTGCCTTAAGGGGGAGGAGTGGGAGGAACAACGAGCCATAGCTAAAAGAAAGTTCGGCTTGTATAGTTTCAGAGCCCCATGTAGTTTTCTTTTCGTCTAAGCACTTTTCCAGATCATCTCCTGACAAAAAGCAACAACAAAAGGGAGATGATGCGCTTGACAAGATGCCAATAAACCACATGATTAATGCCATATTGATTGATAGGACTAGCACTTAGTGCCAAGAGTAAGGTCGCAGCATATACAAGGTTTAATAAGAACCCAAACCATATTAAACTATAATTCGAGAAATTACTCAGCACATTCTTTTTTGAAATTGTACTTAAAGGAACATAGATAAAGTTATCGATATTATAATACCATCAGGTTTGGAGAGAAATGCGAAAACTCCAACATATAATTGACCCAGTAATAAAATAACCCTTTTTGAGTCCTATTACCTTAAATATAAATAAGAAATGGAAATTATGATTAAACCCTAAATACCTCTACAAGGAAATGGTGGCTAAGGGAAGGGACCATGATATAGGTTGGAAAAAGTTCACATATAAATTACCAAGAAGATTATACACTGGTTAATTGAAGCAGTGACGAACAAAAACTTCATAACCTTGGCATTTTCCTCAGTGGAAACTTAAACATAACCCAAAAGGAGGATGCCTGTAGACAAGTTCCACAACTCTACAAATTAGAAAACCCAAGTCTAGATAATAGAGTTTACAAAAGAAAGTCATAAGCATTATAAACTAACTACTGTGTACCACAACGACCCTCTGCCGATAGTGCTGACAATACAATATTTTTCCCCATGAATGGGTTTTCACCCCTCTATCCCCACTGGATTTCAGAATTCCAACTGATTCATCATTACCCTTCTCACTGCCCCAACATTTTCCCATTTTGAGGATGTTTCACATAGGCAGCTAGGCTGGATAAAAAAGCTACAATTGTTTGGATTGATGGACTGTGGTTGCTACTACAGCTTAATGGGATCAATGGCTTTTACGTTGAGTGACTGCTTGCTCACTTGCTTGCTTTTAGAAATGGAAGGTAGGGGTGAAAGGTTCACGATGATAGTGCCTATGTTATGCTAGACTCTATTGGGTGAAGAGGTAGTAAGTAAAGGGTGAAATCAAGGTGCTGATCGGTGGTTTTAAGAGAGGGTAATGAGGCTTGGGCATAAGTCTCTGGGACTTGTCTTTACTGACATTGCGCTCAATGTGCTCAGGGTAGACATTGTGCTTCTGGTAGCAAGAAAACTTTATGCAACGAAGTGCAAAAACTTCGTGCACTAGCTATTGAGAAAATTGGTAAACTCCAAAACCCATTGTAAGGGCTTCAACCGCTCAGTTAAACTCCAAAACTGGACTATAGTAGCGCAAATCCATTGTAAGGATGCTCACGTAAATTCCAAAACCTAACTGTAGTGTTGCCAATCCAGTGTAAGGAAATTGCATTGCATTGTAGAGCTTGGGATAATGTCACCAAAATAATCTTTGAAGGTATCATTTGTTCTAAGAATAAACGATTAGATTGCTTATTTTTCTAAGAACAAATGATTAGATTGCTTTCATTTATGCAGTCTCTGGCGCTATTTTATAATGTTGGTGAGTTAAATGAAATTCTAACATTTTCTCATTGTGAATGTATGGATGCCTCTATAATCAAACAAAAGGTAGGCACATTCCAGAAATAAGGGGAGCACACCTACCTTTATAATTATTGGAACAAGGGCTTACCGGAACAAGGGCAAAGCACAATGCAGAGCCTCGAAACCAAAGAGTAAGGCATGTGGCGAAGCCCTTAGAACCTTAGATGAATGTGAAGGTATACATAAAATCCTTCTTGTGCCTTAAAGAGATCTGGTTTTGGTTAGTTATCATTCTCACATAGCTGCTTTGCCATATACGTTTCCCTGTCTTGCATGTTTCCCTGCCTCGTATATGTTTTCCTTTCGTATCTTGCACATTTCCCTACCTTGTACAGGTGAAATAGATGGAAGCTATGAGGGTAAACCTTTCAATTTCTCTCAATTTCTCACCCATCTTCTGTTGTCGGTCTTAAGAATATCCCATAGCAAAAGCCAGCAACAGCAAAAGATAGCTAGCCAACAATAGGAGTATAAAAGCCAACAAAAGAAGTAAACCTTTGAATTTCTCTAAATTTCTCACCCATATTCGGTTGTGTTATTTCTAGCAACAATAAAAGCAAGCAAAAGAAGTAAACCTTTAAATTTATCTTAATTTTGCATCCATCATCTTCCACTACTGGTCTCTATGAATATCCCACAACAAAAGCCACCTCCAATTTCGCGACCATCAATTTCTGGCCCATCAATATCTCACCCATATTTTGCTGCCTGTCTCTATGAATATCCCATAGCAAAAGCCAACAACAGCAAAGCACAACAAAATCCAACAACAGCAAAAGCCAGTGAGCCCGCTAACAAAAGAAGTATAAAAACCTGCCAGCAATAACAACATTTGTTCTGTAGACACCACAACAACATGTAGAACATCTATTTCGTAGACACATTGCAACAGGTGGCAATTCCAGAGACATTGATTCTGGAAATTTCAAAGAAAGCCCATCAGTCCCGCATAAACAATATCGAGGAGCTAGCATTTCATAGTGATAGATTAATGTTAGCATTAATCAACAGCTCCGAAAAATGAACGAGGAAGAACCAAACAAATGCGAGATAATATATGCTTTCAGCACCTCTGCCTCGTGAAGATGCCAAATAAGACCGTAAATCACTATGGACTAGAAAACTTTGGTTATACTCAATAAACAAGCACGAGCAAACAACTGAACTAATGTTAACTACATTGTCTTAGATTACTATAGTCCCTCGCCATTGTTAGATGGCAAGGACTAATAAGCAAAATGATAAAAAAATAATGTTTGCTTGATATTTTCGTTAAAATAAGACCAGATATTTTCTTTTTAATGGGTAGGAAGATGTTACCGATTCCCATCAAGTTAAAGTTAATGGTCCGAGAGGCCGATAAATAACTTATATTGAAATTTAGTAGATTATTTTTAGGTTTGAAATTGAATTTTTTTTCAAATAATATTAGATTAAAAATGTTTTCTTGAAATCAAATATAGTTCAAAATATCAACTCCATAAACCCAATTCTAATATACCACACCTACTAGTAAATAAAATATACAATTTAAATAAAATCATGAAAAACGGTCTAAAAATAAATAATTTAAATAAAATAACAGACAATGATGTAAACATAAATGTATTTAACCCTAAAATCAAGGTTTACACAAAATAATTGTTTGCTCTCATAACACGTGAGGAAGTTATTACTATATCCTCTTTGTGGAAAACACCAACAATCATCATGTGAAATTTGATCCTTGGCCCTACAGCGCCTCTCTCATGAAGAAGAGAGTTGGAATTCTAGAGGAACCTTTTTTAAATCTAATGATAAACACTACTACATAAGGAATGGAATGATTATTGGAAAATAGTCAGCAGGGTGGGCCATTGCCATTGCCATTTCTTTTCATAGGATGCCACTACCATAATTTGTCCATGAAAGTTTGCAAACCCGTACCATCAGTTAAAGCGTTAGTGAGAAGTAGGGTAGATGGATTATTATTATTATAGAGACCTTTGGTGATGCCCAACAGATCTTGTTCTTTCAGACTGATTAAGCATGTGGTCAAAGATAGTTCAAGCTTGTCATTTAAAGAGATGGGCTGCCTCACTCTACTACAAATATTTCCCCCTCTGTTGTAAATGCATTCCTTGCTGTGTTCCAACTGATCTGTTACTCGATACTCCATTTGAGCTTGGTATCTTTCCTCCCCATTTACTGAATTTGGAATAGTTTTTATATTGGCTGGCAATTCCTTAAGGTAAACAGTTTCATCTGTCCTCCCTGCTTTGATCTCCAAATTACAAGATTCAACCACTGTTCTTATGTTGCTGCATGCCATGTACTTCTGCCACTGCTACATGCTACCTGATTCTTGCATTTCATTTAAGCAAGGTGCAAGATGATTTTTATTGATTGTTATCCTATCAGAAATAGAAAAGTTGTTATTCACGATAGAACCCAAAAAGATAGTAATAAGTATAAATTTAACATGCTCCGGCTTCTTTCTTGGAATTGTCGGGGATTTCCATGGAAGAACGGCCCCAAGCTAAGTTGGATCTCAAATGATGTTGATATTATATTGCTTGTTGAAACATGGGAGCATGACGAATCTAAGATCCCTAACAAAGATGGCTTTTCACTATGGTCTACCTAGAATAAGTGATCCTCTCGTGGAGACATTGGGAGTATAGCTTATTGCATTAAGAATAACATCTCCCCCCATGCTAGGGTTTATAAAAACAACCCTTACAACCAATATAGATGGAGAGCGATTACTAACATTAACGATAAAAAGACTTACATAGCAGTATGTTATTTCCCACCATCAATTCTAACTTCTATAGGAAAAAGAATCTAGATAAAAATAGTCCTTACAATGGTTTAAAGAATGGCATTTCTAGCCTAAAGTGGTGGTGCAGCGGCAGGAATGGATTTAAATAAACCCGCAATGGATCCTTGCAACCCAACAACCACCCTACCTCACTATCAGGACTGAAAACCCCTTTTAAAATTCAAATCACCCCTCTAATCCCTTACGAGACCCAAACCTTCAAAACTAATTTTAAATAACAATTTCTCTGCCTTTTAATGCATATATCAGGTTATGTGTTTAGATCAGGATCTGACTAATCGGACGGTGAAGATCCAATCGCAATATCGGCAATCGGCATGGGAATGTGCTTCTAGTTATCGCACCTTCCATAGTTCTGATGTGATATCGCTATCATTATCGACAGTTCGCAATGCCCCTTTTTATATTTATATGAGAGTTTCCTCCGATGCGATATCAATCGGTGATCAGCAATCGGGATGGTTGTACATCACTTTTCGTAAGTGATGTGATAGTCGCCAGATCCGATTTCACTTTAATCTATAACCTTTTCACATCCGCTCCACTTTGTAATGCGATGCAGTATGGGAGCACCTCCGATGGCTTGATGCGATGCGATTAAATGGAATCGATCAGTTCCAAAATCAATCTTGACATTATTTCAAATCCGTTCAATGCTCTGCTAAGGGGTTCGGTGCCGATTCTCTGTGTTAATGGGTTTCTCCACTCGCAAACCCAAAGTATGCCCGATTTGCATTAAACACAAGATTTCTTACGGTTAAGAATGAAAACACATAGATAGATCGAAATGCATGGATTTTCAAAGATAAACTAATTATACAAGACCTCCACGGGCTGCATAATAGAGCTACATAAAATATTGGAGTTGTTCATAAATAAAACACAGGTCTCAGCCTTAGCCAGATTACATAAGGAATGACCTTTGTTACACAAGATACAATCCACCCACACACTGGGCTCTCTCTCTCTACTCCAAGCCTCTTCCACCTCTCGCTTATATTACATTTTCTCCTTTTCCACTCAAATAATTTCTCTAACAATATCTAACAACCATATTCTATCTTTTAGTGATCATGCACACCTATGCTAACAACTATATCTCTAAATCTAAAATAAGGCAGTCTCTCACTTATTTCAATAATAAATTATAACAAAACTATTTAAGAAGTCCAACCCTCTCAGTAAAACTGATTTTGACCAACAGTCAATGACTTTCACCCTGTTTAGCCACAACATGTGAACAAGTTTTCACATTGCTGGCTAATTCCTGATGCTCCTACATCAGACTCCCGCGGAAGAAAAGACATGTCCTTCAAACTTTCATGACTTACTCCATATTTCTGTAGTTCAGCTATTGTCAACCAACTGGAATCTTCCACTGGCTCCTCCTTCCACTTGACTAGGTATTGGAAATATGTTTTCCCTCTAGTTTTCTTGGAAATTCTTTGATCAAAGATAGCTTCAACTTCTTTTTTGAATGCTTTTGGTACCTGTTCCTCCCAATTCATAGTTTTAACTTCATCACCTATAGCTTCATTCTGCAACTTGGTCTTTGCCTCTCTGAATGAATATAAGTTTGCAACATTAAAAATGGAGGATATTCCAATCCCTTCTAGCAACTCGATCTCATATGCATTGACTGAAAATTTCATTTTAATTTTACAAGGTCCTGTCTTCTTCAATTTTAGTTTGTTATAAGTTTTAGTAGGAAATCTCTCTTTCCTCAAATATGCCATGACTAAATCTCCTACTTGAAACTCCTTTTCTCTTCTTTTCAGATCTGCTCTCTGCTTGTATCTATTGTTGCTTTCTTGTAGTTTACCTTTGACTTCTTCTTGTAACTTCTGCATTTGTTCGACAAAATATTCAGCACTTGCACTCGTGGTTTCTTGTTGTCCCAAGTCCCTAAGCTCATATACTCCTCTCGGATGCATTCCAAATACAATATGAAATGGACTCATTCCAGTGCTTCGGTTTGGTGTATCATTGTAAGTGAGCTCAGCTTGAGCTAATGCCAAATCCCACTATTTGGGATTCTGATATACTAAACTCCTTCATATATTCCCCAAGCTCCTGTTTACTACCTCAGTTTGTCCATCTGTCTGAGGATGGTACGCTGAACTAAAACTGAGTTTAGTTCCCAGTTTCTTCCAAAGTTTCCTCTAGAAATGCCCTACAAATTTAGTATCTCGATCTGATACAATACTTACAGCTAAACCATGTAATCTTACAATCTCTTAAAAGAATAAATTTGTTATTTGTTTTGCATCACTAGTTTTCTTACAAGCAATAAAATGTGCCATTTTAGAAAATCTATCTACTACAACATAAATAGAATCATTTCCTCTCTGAGTTTTTGGTAAACCCAGAACAAAGTCCATACTAATTGCATCCCATGGTCGATCTGGTATGGGCAACGGCTGATATAGTCCTATATTCTGACTCCTTCCTTTGGTATACTAACATACCCTGCATTTCTCAACAAACGTTGTAACATCAGTTTGCATTTTGGGCCAGTAATAAAAAGCATTCACCTGAGCAAAGGTTTTATCTTGTCGAAAATGACCAGATAACCCTCCACTGTGCTTCTCCTTGATTATGTTCTCCCTCATGGAACATTTGGGAATACATAACTTGTTGCTTTTAAATAATAGGCCTCCTTGAATAAGGTAGTCCATCCACTGACTTTTGTTATGGCTCACTAGATTCTGAACTATTATGTAGATGTCTCTAAAATCCTCATCATCCTTGTACATTTCTATCATTTCCTCAAAACCTACAATACCCATTTTAAACTCTTGCAAAAGAAAACTTACCCTGCTCAATGAATCTGCTACTTTATTAGACTTACCACTTTTATGCTTTATTACAAAAGTGAAACTTTGTAGAAATTCCACCCATTTGGCATGCTTCTGATTTAGCTTTGGCTGGTTATTAATAAACTGTAAAGCGTGATTTCCTGAATATAAGATGAATTCCTTTTGCAGTAAGTAATGCCTCCACTTTTTCAATGCCTGCACAAAAACGTAAAACTCCTTATCATAAGAAGAGTATTTCTTTTTCACATCCTTTAGCTTCTCACTGAAATATGCTATCGGTCTTTGCTCTTGACTCAGTACCGCACCAACTACTACTCCACTTGCATCGGTTTCTACTTGAAAGACTTTATCAAAATTAGGCAATACTAGAATTGGCTCTTCCGTTATCTTATTTTTTAGCAGATTAAAGTCTCTATCTGCTTCTTTTGTCCATCGAAATGGCTGATTGACCTCTTTGGTTGTCTCGAGGATTGATGCACAAACTTGACTAAACCCCTTTATAAACTTTATGTAAAAACTAACAAGTCCATGGAAGCTTCTTACCTCAAATACGCTTCTGGGAGTAGGCCAGATCCTGATTGCTTGTACCTTCTCCAAATCCATCTTCAAGCCCTCTTTGGAAACCACAAATCCTAAGTACAACAGCTCCTCTTTCATGAAAGTACACTTCTTTAAATTGATAAGTAGCTTTTCCTTCTGTAGAGTTTTCAAGACCAACTTCAGGTGTTCTAAATGCTCCTATTTACTTTTGCTAAAAACCAAAATATCATCATGGTAAACAATGAAAAATTTACCTGCATACACCTTCAAGACCTCATTCATTAGTCTCATGAATGTACAGGGTGCATTAGTGAGCCCAAAAGGCATCACTAACCACTCATACAGTCCACTATTTGTTTTGAAAGTCGTTTTCCATTCATCGCCTTTCTGAATCCTGATCTGATGATACCCGCTTTTCAAATCTATCTTAGTAAAGTACCTAGATCCACTTAAACAGTCCATTAAATCTTCCATTCTAGGCAAGGGAAATCTGTACCTTATTGTTATCTTGTTGATAGCTCTGGAATCTATGCACATGTGCCATCCTCCTCCCTTCTTCGGACTAAGTATCGTTGGCATAGCACACGGGCTTAGACTCTCTCTGATCAGCCCCTTATCCATCAATTCTTGTACTTGACTTGCAACCTCTGTGTTTTCCTGAGGAGTTAGTCTATACACATCTTTATTAGGTAGACTTGCTCCTGGTATTAAGTCGATATGGTGGCTAACACTTCTAATCGGTGGTAATTCATTCAGTAATTCATCCACAATGATATCCATAAAATTAGTTAACATAGCTTGAATTTCTTCAAGAAAATCATCTAAATTCGTAGAGGTTAAGATTACTGTGGGCCTCCCTACGATAGCGAAGTGCAACTCCTCGCTTTCGTTGACCTCCTGTAGCAATTCTTTACCACTTATCAACATGATACTATTTTTAGGCAGTCCTTTATCAACATCATTCTTCACTGGTAACAGCGTGTGCTTAGTTCCATCCTTCTCTATGGTATATGTGTTCCTTCTCCTGTCATGAATCGTTTTCCAGTCAAACTGCCATGGTCTCCCCAATAATATATGACATACATCCATGGGCATTATGTCACATAGGATCACGTCTTTGTATGTGCCGATCTGCATCTCCACATTACATTGCTCTGTCACAATGACCTGATGGCCCTTTTGTAACCAAGACTCTTTGTAAGGTGCAGGATGTGTTGTCCTTGCTAACCCAAGCTTTTCCGTACTCCCATTGTCAATTATGACCTTACAACACTTACCCCTTGATTTACATGTGTTTCTGAACAAGTTATTCCTTTGCGCAAGTTCTCCAGTCCCCTTTTCTTCTCTAAGAAAAGTTCTACTAAATAGCAGTGATTCAACTTCTTTAGGGGGTTCTTCTTTCTCCACAAGGCGAGGTGATTCTGGCTTTGCCTCAGCCACATTTGCACCCCTCGTGGCTTGCTGATTTATTATGAGGACAGTCCCATGACATGTGTCCCCATTCTCCACAAGTATAACACCTAACATCTCCCCCTCACCCGCTTCCTCTACTAGATTCACCCCTCTGTGGTGATCTGCCACTCGAACTTCCTGCTTCATGCTGATGCTATGTTCCTCTGGATCTAGCAGCTCCTCTACCTCTAACTGAGCTCTTTCCTTTGCTCCTTTAACTCTGTTTCCTCAATATTTTCTCTTCTACCTTCAGATTTGCTTGATAGGCATCCTCAACAATTTTCATACCTAACAAGCCAACCTCATCTTGTATCTCATATCTTAACCCATTTATATATCTAGCATTTTTTTCCCCATCATCTTCTACATGCGCTGCTCTAATATTTAATCTATAGAATTCTTCTGTATACTCCTTAACAGACATTCCTTTCTGTTTCAAATTTTTCATTTGCTTAAAAAGATTCAAATGATAGTCTTTAGGCAAAAACTTGACTTACCATTTTGTCCCATTGCTTGATCTTAGATTTCCCTTTCCTCATTCTTGATGTCTATACCTCGTCCCACCAGATGGTTGCATGACCCTTCAATCTGGTGACTGCAAACTTCACCCTCTTATTCTCCTCAACCTCTTCATAGTCAAAGTATTGATCTATGGAAATGATCCAATCCATAAGCTCCTCTGCATTTAGACTCCCTTCATACATAGGAATCTCCATCTTGGGCTTGCTTCCTACTTTTGCCAGCATCTTGAGGACTTTGGCGGTTTCATTGTCTTCTTCCACTTCTCCCACATCTACAACAGATTCTTCTGAAGAACTCTCAGCTCCATCATCAGGCGCTCTTCTTTGGGCTGTCTCCAATGTTTCCATTCATGCATGCAAACTCCGCACTTCTTCCAACAATTGCATTTGGTTCTGGTCTTCCTCGACCAATTCCTCTTCTTGGTGGCATCTTTGTTGTAAGACCTCTTTCTTCTGCTTTGATACCAAAATGGTGGCACAATGGCAATAATGGATTTAAATAAACCCATAATGGATCCTTGCAACCCAACAATCACCCTGCCTCACTATCGAGACCGAAAACTGCTTTTAAAATTCAAATCGCCCCTCTAATCCCTTATGGGACCCAAACCTTCAAAACTAATTTTAAGTAACAATTTCTCTACCTTTTAATGCATAGATGGGGTTATGTGTGCAGATCAGGATCTGACCGATCGGACGGTCAAGATCCAATCGCAATATTGGCAATCGGCATGGCAATGCGCTTATAGTTATCGCACCTTCCACAGTTCCGATGCGATATCGCTATTGCTATCAGCAATTCGCACTGCCCCTTTTTATATATATATGAGAGTTTCCTTCGATGCGATATCAATCAGCGATTGACAGTTGGGTGGTTGGACATCACTTTTCGTAAGTGATATGATAGTCGCCAGACCCGATATCACTTTAAAGCAACTCTATAACCTTTTGGCATCCGCTCCAATTTGTAACGCGATGTAATATGGGAACACCTCCGATGGCCCGATGCGATGCGATTACATGGACTCGATGAGTCCCAAGATCAATCATCACATTATTTCAAATCCATTCAATGCTCTGTTAAGGGGTTCAATGCCGATTCTCTGTGTTAATGGGTTTCTCCACTCGCAGACCCAAACTATGCCCAATTTGCATTAAACACAAGATTTCTTACGGTTAAGAATGAAAACACATAGATAGGTCGAAATGCATGGATTTTCAAAGATAAACTAATTATACAATACCTCCATGGGCCGCATAACAAAGCTGCATAAAATACTGGAGTTGTTCATAAATAAAACACAGGTCTCGGCCTTAGCCAGATTACGCAAGGAATGACCTTTGTTACACAAGATACAATCCACCCACACATTGGACTCTCTCTCTCTACTCCAAGCTTCTTCCACCTCTCGGTTATATTACATTTTCTCCTTTTCCACTCAAATAATTTCTCTAACAATATCTAACAACAATCTTCTATTTTTAAGAGATCTAACAACAATCTTCTATCTTTTATCTCTCATGCACACCGATGCTAACCACTCTATCTCTAAATCTAAAATAAGATAGTCTCTCACTTATTTCAATAATAAATTATAACAAAACTATTTGAGAAGTGCAACCCTCTCAGTAAAACTGATTTTGAACAACAGTCAATGAATTTCACCGTGTTTATCCACAACATGTGAACAAGTTTTCACATTGCTGGCTAATTCCTAATGCTCCTACATCATAAAGAATGAAGGTAATATCCTTTTAATGGGTGACTTTAATGCTCGAACTTCAAGAAACTAAGATATTTTTCGAAGCAATCATTACAAACCTAATCCTCTTTGGTTAGACGAAGACCTTAATTTGGCTAGCTAGTAAAAAAGGAGCTCTAAAGACCTCGGGAAGAATTTGTTTAGGTCAAAGCTAGTCAAGCTTTGTAGCTCAGGATCTCATAATTTGCAACAGTCTAAACAAGTGGTCCAATCCTAACCAAATGACCTGCATCCATGGGCTTTGTAGCAATGTGGTAGACTACATTATTGTCGATCTCCCTTTATAGAATGAAATAATATATTTGGACATCCTAAGCGACCACGAGCGTGACTCTGATCATAGGCCGCTACATATAGCTCTTAGTTTTGTCATGCATAGAGATCCCATAGAATATAATCTTTATAGTGAAAAGAACTTAAACTTTAATAGAAATTAAAATGATCTCTTTCTAAATAAATTAAAAATTAATTTTCTTCCTTTATCTAGTATAGACAACATAGAAGACCTCTATCATAATGTTACTACAATCCTCTCATTTTCTATTAACAAGTTCTCATTCAAAGTTTCATGTAATTAAAGAAATAGCAAAGCCAACCCATGGTATGACAAAGATTGTAAAGGTGTGAGGAGAGCAATTAAGGAAGATGTTGATGAATATCTTAAAATTAGGAAGATAAAAAAATACAAAGCACTAGCTAAAAGGAAAAAAGGCAGTTTATTCATAAAAGACAAGAAAATCTCTTACACCTCTCTAAGGTAGCTCCTAAGAAATTCTGGAGGCAAATTCTAACTATGAAAACTAAAGATAATAATAAAATTGATTTACATGACTGGAATTCCTATCTTAAAAAGATTTATGAATCTCCAAATGTCATGGATAAATTTGAAACCCTGTTAAAAATTAAAGAAGTTTTCTCATTAGAAGATATTGATTTTGGGGTTAAACGCCTAGAAAATGGGAAAGATAAGGACATTGAAGGTTACCAATGGAAATCTTAAAAATTGGAGGTCTTGTACTCATCCCCCACATCCACGAGCTTTTCAATCAAGCGATCAAGCAAGGGTTCCCTAAACCATGGACTCAGAGCCTATTTATCCCTATTTTTAATAGTGGGGATACAAATAACCCTCTAATTATTGGACAGTTATGATCAGCCCTCTTTTAGCCAAGTTACATGGTATTATTTTGGAGACGAAGTTGAGCATATGGCTTAAAAGTTAAGGATAGTGGGTTAAAGGCGAAGTTGGTTTTAGAAGGCAAAACTCAACAACAGACCACCTCGTTATGCTTAGGATCATTATGGAGGAATGTTGCAATGACAAATCCAATCTCTTTTGTTGCTTTGTGGACATTAGAAAGGCTTTCGATACGGTTCCTAGAAACAACCTATGGAATAGATTAGAAGAGCTACAAGTTCCTTTCAAGTTGAGATCTACGACTATAATGTTATCCGAGAATGTAATTGTCAAGTTAAAAAGAAATGAGGCGTGGTCAAAAGATATTAAGTGTAATATCGGAGTTAAACAAGGATTCGCCCTCTCCACTACCCTATTTGTAATTTACTTGGACAAGCTAGAAGTTTGTTTAGAGGAAGCAGGTTGTGTTGGTAGGATCCTAGTTGGGATAGTCATCATCCTTCTTCTCTATGTGGATAATATTGTTCTTCTTGTAAGGTGCCCATCTGATCTTAATACGCAACTTAGACTTCTCAAGGATTTCTGCTTTACCATGGGTATGACTGTTAACACTGACAAAACAAAAGTTATTGTTGGAGAGGTAAATCCCCTCTACGGATAGAGGCGATCCCTACTAGCCCAAAGGGGGTCTGGCAACAATCAAACAATGCTACACCGCAGGTTCCTAGTTGTAATTAACAAGTGGGTGAAAGAAACCTACTTGGATTCCAATGCTATGTTTGTCGAAGAGATGATCCTCTCGCTCCTTCGCTCCAGCCGTCACAATTCTCCGCTATCCTCACGGACGAACACCTGCAAAAGCAAAGAGAGAGCAAACAAGAGCGTAAAACCTACTAAAAACAACTATGTATCAGTCAGGAAGGATACAATTTACATTAATCATTCATAGGACAAATGGAAATGGAACCATAAGAGTAGTCATCTATCTTTATTAATCAGAAAAATAGAGTAAGGTACAACCAAAGTCCTGACGCTGAGTCCTTCTCTGGAGGGTC
>APFE030635864.1:203635-215915 GCA_000404065.3 Pinus taeda
CTGGCGCGCTGGCATCGCAAATCAACTGTAGAAGAGGTCTGGTCAGCGCACAGTGATACAAGCGGAGGGCGCGCTGTCAGTGAAATCGGACCAGCGCGGAAAACACGTGTGCTTCCGCGCTGGCAGCGCAACAGTTACATTATCCTCCACCGGTCAGCGCGGTTATTTAACTAACAGGCGCGATGATTTAAATAACTTAGGCAAAGAGGGTTTTAGCCATTTTTAGAGAGCATAAGTGAGGTGAATGTGGTTTTATGGCACAGTAGGGAGGCTGACATGATGGCAATGACATTTTACTGTGTAACAGTTATGATTATCAAATCCAAGAAGGAAACTTATGCTAACTTTATGTATGACAATAGTAACTTGGAGGAAGTGTCTTCTTACAAGTACTTAGGAATTGATAATCACCACAAGCTCAAACAGAACTATAAAATTGAGAAAATGATTAATGAGGGTGCAAAGCTTATTTTGGTTTTGAAAATAATTGTAAAATAGAAATCCTAGTAATGTGGGATAGAAAGAAGTTCCTCTTTGAGAGTTTAGTCGCTCTTGCTATCTTATATAGATGTGAGGTTTGGGGTTGCAGTATCCCTAGAGAATCCAGGAGAAAGATTGAACAAATCAAGAAGCGTTTTATAACATAACCTCAAAATTAAAAGCAATACACCCTATCCTATTCTCCTTGTAGAAGTGGGTCTTTCTCCTATCGAGAGTCTAGCTATGACTAGGCGTCTGTTGTACAAGCACAAACTCAGTAACATAGGAGCCCATAGACTTCCTAAGCTAGCTTTAAATTCCACGCAAAACCAACTAAGGCTCAAATGAGGTTGGTATAAAGACACCAGGGCCTGGTTAAACCATTAGGAGATCGACGAGAATGCTGCACTGAAAAACATTAATAACATTAAAAATATTGTTACTTCTAAGTTCAAAGAAAAAGTGTTATGTGAGAAAGATTTAGCAGCTAAAAGAAAATTAAGAGATTATAAAGAGGTCATCAACCCCACCCTAGGAAATCCAAGGTATTTCTCTATTTTAACTAGTTCAAAGAAGAAAATTAATATCACTAAGATTATAACGAACTCTCATGAGCTCCATAGTGAAACGGGTTGTTCGGTAGTTCCTAAAACACCATGGATGGAAAGGATCTTCCATCTCTATGAGAATATGAATATCGAGGATGAAAATCACTTCCACTTAGAGTGCCCCATGTACAACTACATTAGATCTCAGTTTCATAATATTTGTTGCAATACTAACCTTCCTAGTCTTTTATGACGTCAAAATTATTGTGAGCTCGGGAGGCTTCTCTCCATATTTTTTGAGCATAGGAATAAAATCTTAAATCAAACTAAATAATTCGTTTCTTAGGTCCCGTAGACCAAAGTTTGGTCTTAGTGGACGTTAACCATCATCATCATCATCATCATCAAACTAAGGTATATAAATCCGAAAATAAAAAATTATAAAACCTAAAATAAACGTAGTTTGCTAAAATGAATATGGTTGACTATGGGTTGACCACAATTTTAGAACATTGATTATGGTGACTATTGAATTAATAAACACAAGAGATTAAATCCTTGGATTTATTAATCACTCACATTTATAATAATCAAATAAGAAATGTTATTAAACATGATTAATAGTGTATTAACAATGTTATTAATAATTTTTAATTAATAATATTTTTTTCAAATTCATTATTATTAATGATAAATTTATTTATATATTATTTATTTATAATAATAGCTATTATAAATTTATAGTAACTAATATTTAATATGTTATTTTTGATATTTGTAATAACTGATATTTAAAATTTTAATATTTTTAAATATTTATTAACCTAAAATTGTAAATGGTAGAGATCACATGTGAATTTTTTATTTTATTTATGAATTTTTCATTGCAAATTATATATAAAACCACTAGTACATTGGATTTAGTTTTAATATTAAACCTTAGGATTAATATTATAAACCCTATGAATAATATTATACCCTAGGAATACCAACTCTTACATTAATAAACTTAAGGGATTGATATTATAACCCTAAGGGAATAATTCTAAAACCCAATGTGTTATAAACCCAAGGGATTGATATTATAAAGCTAAGGTCTACAAATCCTACAATAAACATTATAAACCCTAAAATAAACCTAGTTCACTAAAATGAATATGATTGACTATAGGTTGACCATAATTTTAGAACATTGATTATGATGACTATGGAATTAATAAACCTAAGAGATTAATTCTTTAGATTTATTAATCACTTAAGTTTATAATATTAATCAAATAAAGGATGTCTTTAAACATGATTAATACTGTATTAACGATATTATTAATATGTTTTTAATTAATAATATTTTTTCCAAATTCGTTATTATTAGTCATTATTTTTATTTATATACTTTTTAAAATATATTATTTATTTATAATAATAAACTATTACAAATTTATAGTACCTAATCTTTAAAATTTTATTTTTAGTAACTATATTAACTTATATTTAGAATCTCAAAAAGTCCTCAGCGAGCTAGTAACTTAATGATAACACTTATGGCTTGTCGAGCTCTGAAGGTCGACTGCAAGGGTTTCTGCAACCACTGAAACGGTGCAGCGCAGCCCTTCGATCCATCCATCGAGGACCTGACCTCCTGCCGCAAACGCCAGAGCTGCCAGAGGCACGGAAGTAACGAACATGGAACCCCCACAGGGGGGAGCGCAGCCGCTCTCCCCTAAAATCACTGACATGCAGACAGAGAAGGACGTGACCATCATCTTTGGATCAGTAGATGAGGAAGCGCTCAGAGCACAGAAAGCGGAAAAAAAACAAGAAAACAGGACCGAGTCAGCAAGCAGACAAGACAAATGATAACCATGGGAGGACTGACAGAGCAGAGGACAGACCAAAAATAACCTCCAATACCTGCAAGCCCATTGCAGCTGAGAGGCCAAGAATAGAGCTACCAGGTCAGAATATTAACGAACGCATCCAATACATGAGAGATCATGCCCTCATAGGAAAGTTCATCAAGTTCTGGCCAACTGAAAAAGCGCTGCGGGGTTGGATAGCGAAAAACTGGAAACCCAAGGGACACGTAACTCTGTACCTGGGTCCAAAAGGATTTTTTACAGCCATCTTCCTCTGCTTAGAAGACAAGTATAGAATCATGGACGAGGCCCCTTACTTCTTCAACTCAGCGGGACTATATCTCAGAGACTGGGTAGCCAGATTCAACCCGGACAAATAAGACCTGACCTGGGCTCCGGTTTGGATACGAATGTACTCACTTCCAGAGGAATATTGGGAGGAAAGTCTGCTCAAAGACATAGGAAATGGCTTGGGGGAATACATAAAGGCAGCCAAAGAAACAAAGCTCTAGCGATACACCTCATATGCCCAGATCTGCGTCTTCATGCGCTTGGACCAGGCCCTGCCGGATTCGGTAAGTCTTGCTCACCATGATAACGAATGGATTCAACCCTTAGACTATGAACATGTTCCTTTCCGATGCCGGAAATGTCACGCCCATGGCCATCTGTTCCGAGATTTCCCTTTAAATGCCATGAATAGCACTGCAGATCCCCCCAATCCCCCATCCCAAGATGGATTTACCAAAGCTCTAGGTCGAAAGCGCTCGCATAAAAAGCCCGAGACTGGGAAAAAGCCCTTACACAATACTGCTGGAACCCCCTCAACTAGTAATAGCTTTGAAATACTAACCCAAGCTTCCGACTCACAAGATCCAAATCAAAAGATCTCTCAGCCTCCTAGAGATGTTCATCCCAATCCTCTGCCCTCGGATGTTCCCCCTCAGTCCCAACCTCTGCAGGACACTGAAACTGGACCCGCCATCACCCATGAAAAGCTACAAGAGAAAATGCAAAACATGGATGTAGATGGCATAGCAGATCAATCCCAGAGTATGGATCCTTTGACAGTAGAAGGAAGTCAGGTGCAGCACATGGAGGAAGAACAGGAAGGCATAAATCTGGATGGGTTAGATATCCTCCAACTGGAAATGGTTTGCCATAAAAGGGACTACGACAAAATCACAGAACTCCAGCTAAATAAACTGGAAGTGGTAATTTCAAAAGCATACTAGCAAAGACAACTTGGCATACAGCCAGGAAGCCACTAGGATCGTGGGCTCAGAACAAAAGACTTCAAAAAAAGAGGTCGGAAAACAGAGCTCCAGCGGACAATAGAAGTTGGGAAAATCCTGGTAGATTCAGGCAGATACGCAAAGTTGACAAAGTACTACAAACCTTCCACAAATGTTGAGTAATGAAGCTCATCTCATGGAATTTAAGAGGGCTAAATGGCCCCAAAAAACTCAGAATCCTAAAAAATATGATAAAGTTGGAAAAGCCTAAACTCTGTTTCCTGCAGGAAACTAAATGTAGCAGTGATACTTTAGAGAGAATCCTTTCTAAAGCTTGGGTAGGTTGTCAATCAGTAGTGGTGGATGCCTCAGGAGCTTCGGGAGGGCTTGCCGTAGCCTGGGATGCAAAGGCGCTATCCCTCACAGACTTTCATGCTTCTCACCATTTCATACAAGCAAACTTTCATCTGCTAGGCACTAACATGCACGGGCTCCTCTCTAATGTTTACTTCCCTCAGGATGCAAGGAAAAAGGCCGAGCTTCTCCACACTTTAGAAACTATGAACAGTCACAGAAAACACCCACTATGGGTTGCAGGAGGAGACTACAACATGATCACCCATCTAGATGATAAGATAGGTGGAAGAAATAAACTAGATCAGGAATCGAATAACTTCAAAGAATTCATCAACAATGCTTCCCTCATCGACTAACAATTCTACAATGGAAAATACACCTGGAGTAACAGAAGAGCCGGGAATCACCATATAGCTTCCAAACTTGACAGATTCCTAGTCTCAGACAATTGGATTCGGATAGGGGGAGATATCACAGCCGCCATCCTTCCACGCTCAGGATCGGATCATTAGCCGATATCCCTTCAGTGGCAACGACCTGGCAACATCACGAGGCGACCCTTTCGCTTTGAAGGTTTCTGGATCACCCACCCAAATTTCCAGGACTTTATCCACTCCATTTGGAAAGCCTGCACTCCATCTGAAGGCTCCAAAATGTATCAATTCCAACAAAAATTAAAAAATCTCAAGTACCACTTAAAACGTTGGAATGTGGAGACCTTTGGCAACATCTTCAAAGAGCAACAGAACCTAATGAATCACTTGGCCAACCTTAACGAAAGAATTATTACAGAAGGTCACACAGAGGCCACATTGAAGGAAGAGAAAAGCATCCACACACAGCTCGAAGAAAGGCGGAAACAAGAAGAGATACTATGGAAGTAGAAATCTCGAATCAGGTGGCTAAAAGAGGGAGAGAGGAACACTAAGTTCTTTCACAGAACAACAGTGCAACGCAGAATGCACAACAACATTCCCTTCCTCCAAAAGCAAGATGGAACAAGAATCGAACAACATGAGGAAATCGAGAAGGAATTTCTAACACACTTCAAAGAGGTGCATCAAGAGCAGAACACGGACAGGGGACCTGCAATTGATAAAATTATCCAACATGTGCCCAAACTCATAACTGAGGAGCACAATGAACTTCTCCTAAAACCTATCTCAACACAGGAGGTGGATTCTGCTATGTCTCAACTAAAAGAGGGCAAAGCTCCAGGCCCAGATGGCTTCACCACAACCTTCTTTCACTCTTTTTGGGACATGATCAAAACTGAGGTTTGGGAGGTAGTGGAGGAATCAAGAACTCTTCACTGGCTGCTACTGTCTCTCAACTCCACTTTTCTAGCACTAATCCCAAAAGAAGAGGAATCTATTGCACCAGACAAATTCAGACTGATTGCTCTATGTAATGTCATTTATAAAGTGATCTCTAAAGTAATCGCCAACAGGCTGAAACCACTCCTCCCGATGCTAATCTCGCCTGAACAGTTAGGTTATGTTGAAGGCAGACAGATTCTGGACGGAATTATCCTAACGCACGAGATCATCCACTCTCTCAAGCAAACTAAGCAGCCATGTATGATTTTAAAACTGGACCTCTCTAAGGCTTTTGACAAACTCAGTTGGTCATACATTCAAAAAATGCTCAATGCTTTTGGCTTCTCCCACATGTGGGTTTGATGGATTATGAGTCTCCTATCTTCCTTGTCTTTCTCCATTCTTGTCAATGGCTTCTCATCGCGGCTGTTCAGGCCCTCTATGGGAATTAGGCAGGGTGATCCCCTCTCCCCCTTTCTCTTCATCCTAATGGCTGAAGGTCTAGGTCGCCTCATCAAGCACTCCCATCTCTCTCAGCAGCTCAAAGGTCTTTCCATTCACAACTCCCTTTCAATAACTCACCGGCAGTTTGTGGATGACAACATGCTCTTTGGCTACCCCTCTGTTCAGGAAGCCTCCCAATTCAAATCCTTGCTCAATGATTTCTCTGAAGCCTCAGGCACAAATATCAACAAGTCCAAATCACAAATCTTCTTCTTTCATACACTGCTAGTGGTTAAGCTAGCTGTGGCTAGAATATTGGGCTTCCCCATTGCCTCTATTCCTTCCAATTATCTTGGCGCCCCCCTAACTGCCTCCACCATTAAGCACTCCGCCTGGAGAAGGCTTCTGGAAAAGATTGAACTGCGTCTCAACCGTTGGACATACAAATCCCTGAACATTGCCAGTCGAGTAGTGCTCATAAAAGCAGTGCTGTAGGCAATGCCGCTATATTTGTTCTCAATCTTGGCAGCCCCCAAATGGGTCCACAAACGACTAAGAGACTTACAAAGAGGTTTCCTCTGGGGAAACACCTCTACCAATCATAAATGGGCCCTGGTAAAATGGAATACTATCTACACTACCAAGGAAAATGGTGGTATTGGACTAAGAGACCCAAATCACAACAATGCAATCATGAGCGCCAAAATATGGTGGCAATGGCTCTCCTCACCCGGAAAACTCTGGGCTATCATCTGGACTGCTAAGTATGCCAACAACAGGCTACATGAGGAACTCATACGCTACATTCCCACCACCTAGGGCTCATTGATATGGAATGCGGCTAGACAACACTTCCAGTTGATTCAGCAACATAGTTTCTGGGAAGTTCGAAATGGTCGCATGGCTAGATTCTGGACGGATGCATGGAACCAAATGCCAAAGCTAAATGGGCTCCTACATATCCCCCCCAATTACCTCGACGAGGACCAACAACAGCACAAAATATGGGAGTACTGGGAACAGGAACAAGAGGTAAGATATCGACAGTGGAAGCAGGGTATCGAGCTAACCAGGGACGAGGAACATCCCTTCACAGCCGAGCTGGGAAGAGAGCTACAACGAAGAAGCATCAAATACTCCGCGGAAAAAGACATCTTGCGATGGGACTACAGGCCTAAGGGGGCTTTCACAACTGCAGAAGCCTACAAAATTGTAAGCACAGACCCCACCCTGATAGATCCAATATGGTCCAAAATTTGGAAATTAAATTCTTGGCCAAAAGTTTCACTCTTCTTATGGCTGGTTGGGCACAAAAAAATTCTAACTTGGGAAAAACTCCAGAGAAGAAATTATCATGGCCCCTCCATGTGTGTAAACTGCAAATCTCAAGAGGAAACTACTTAGCACCTACTGGATGACTGTCCCTTGGCTAATCTGCTATGGGAAAAGGCAAGCTTCAGAAGTCAGAGAAGATGTAGGCTTCCAAATGACATAACAAACACATTAAGACATTGGCCAACGCATCCATATAAATGTGAAATTCTCAACCACCTATGGCGCTTGCTTCCTGGCTTGCTTCTATGGAATATATGGAAAGAACGAAATAAAAGGATATTTAAAGGCCAGTACTCCTTGATTGATGTCATCTGGAGAAAGGTCTGTGGGAACCTAGAAGAAACCTTGAAGCTCAGATTATGGAACAAGGAAGATCTCCCAACTCAAGACAACGAGAAAGCCATATGGGACAGCTGGAATTTACAACTTCCCGAGCAGTCCTACAACACAACCAAACACAAAAGCAGTAGAACGGGTCAGACCTTTTGGATCGCCCCATCTAAGCACTCCTACAAACTCAATTTCGATGGAGCCTCGAAAGGCAATCCCGGGAATGCAGGCTACGGTGGAATCATCAGAGACTATGAAGGCAAGCCTCTACAGATTTATTATGGGAATATTGGATGGGACACAAACAACTCGGCTGAGTTGGAAGGTCTCTGGTGGGGACTCATTCTTTCAAGGCAAAACAACTTTAGCCCCCTGGAGGTAGAAGGAGACTCCAAAATCCTGATCAACATGGCCAAGCACCTCCTGAATGGTTCAAATGCAAAAAAAATTGCTACGAGCTAGAGGCTGGAAGCAAGGCTGGAAGCTCTGGAGCAAGAATTATCCAACAACAGAGCTATCACCTTCAACCACACAAGAAGAGAAGGCAACAAAGTAGTTGATCTCCTCGCCAACATAGGCGTGGAAAGCGAACTTACTCTACAAGCAGGAACTCTTGACATTCTAAAAAATCATGCACAAGCTCAGGAATGCATTCACCTGGTTCAAAATGACGCCAACCTCCCGGATGCGGGTGCCAGCTAGCACAATTGGGTTGACGGGACAGGGGTCTCGTGAAGGCCAATGCCCATCATGCGCAAGGCTTACTTGGGAAATGGAGGAGCAGGTCACTCCTGGACAGTGGCTTTGATAGCCACAGGTTGGCAGGCCGGGAGCATTAACACTCCGGCCTCTCTCGGATGCGCTACCCATCTCGGCTCTACGATGGATGTGATGGCCACCTTAATGGCGGACGACCACCGAGGTAGAGCTGGGAGCTCTATTTACAGAGGCTCTCTCTGCATCCTTGTCCACCTGCTATCTGATTTTTGGTTGATTCGTATCCAGATTATGGTTAATACAGGCTCTGCCCTGTCCTGTTACAGCCCGACCCTACTTGTTCAGCTTGATTATTCCCTGAACTTCCCTGCCAGTATGGTCCGTGAATGTCAAAGACTGCTGAGCCTTCGGGGCTCCAGCAGAGGAGGAACCTCGCGGCGCCCAGCTGCGGAGGAGACCCGCCCACCTTGCCATTGCCCGCACTGTCATTGCTTCTGCCATTGCCCCAGCTCTGCCGCCTCCACTCCCTCTCGGCCTACCCAATTCCTGGAGGATAGCTCCCCTGGTACCTCAAATGCCCCGTTCTTTGGCTCCGCCATCTTCTCCTTTGACAGTCACCTGACTCACCCACGTATTAACGCCCACATTTCAGTTTTGTTTATTGATGAATCTGAGGAAGAAGGAGGCACCAGTGCTCCGCATGATCTTGCACCGCCGAAAGACGAGACCCACGAGGCCAACTTGGCCCAGGCAGAGAAAGGCAAGTCTGTTGAGGTGCCGAATCCTTAGAAGGATAGCAGTGAACGTCAACCTGCAGCGGCCGAGGAAGCTGCAACCACGGAGCAGGAGGAGGACTACTACAGACCCTGCCCAATCGTGGAGGAGCCGGAGGAATAGCTCGCTGCTCAAATTCTGACTCTCATGCATGGTTCGGGTTGTGGCTCTTGGTCTCTTTGGTTAGGTTTCTTTGTCCACTTGTCTTTGTTAGCTTACGTGTCGTATTGTCAAGGCTGGTCATGTCGTATACATGTCATATTGTCTATGATTTGGGTTTTTTGGGAACGAGACAGATGCCCACTGTGGCTCTTCCTTGCGTGGGAATTTTGTTCTACATTTGGGCCTGGTTCACTGTTTTGGTTCTGGTTCTCCCTTGCGTGTGAATTTTTCTGGTTCTCCCCTGCGTGGGAATTTTTTTGGGTCCTAAGTGCATGCATTACTTGGTTGAACCTCTCTGCCATTATCTCTGGCAGTAGGATCCCGCTGTTAGCCTGATTGTAACTGTATTTTGGTCTCCTGTATATAATAGAATAGTCTAATTCAGAAAAAAATATTTAGATTCTCATTTTTTATATTTATAATAACTCATATTTAAAATGTAAATTTTTCTAAATATTTAATATCCTAAAACTGTAAATGGTGGATACCACACATGAAATTTTTAATTTTTTTTTATGAATTCTTATATAAAACCACTAGTACATTAATGAATCTAGTAAGTTGATGAAGTGGCAAGAATGAGTTTGGAGCACGAAGGACAATGCGATTAGTTGCGATTTTTTGTTTTCTAGAAAAAGATGAATATTTAACTGAATTGTTTTCTGAGGGAGTCTCGAACATAAAACTACGCATTTGTTGGAGTAGATGTAATTTGTCTAGCCTTTTTGTACTTTGTTTTTGGGAAATGTACTAGTGAATTTAGTAATTTGATGGAGTGGCAAGAATGAGTTACGAACATGGAGGACCGTGCGATTAAATGCGATTTTTTCGTTCTTTAGAAAACGATGAATATTTAACTGAATTGTTTTCTGAGAAAAAGTCTTCAACATAAAACTAACGCATATGTTTGTATAGATGTAATTTGTCTAGCCTTTTTGTACTTAGCTTTTGGCAAAATGGATATAGCAACATAGAAAAACCAATTAATGAATTTAGTGATTTGATGGAGTGGCAAGAATGGGTTACAAGCATGGAGGAAAATGCGATTTTATTTATTTTAAGAAAAAGATGAAGATTTAACTAATTTTTTTTCTAAGAAAAATACTCGAACGTAAAACCATCCATGCATTTGTTAGAATAGATGTAATTTGCGTTGCCTTTTTTGTACTTATAGTTTCTGGCAAAATAAATATAGCAACATAAATTAGCCGTATCAGTTACCGCCGAAAACCAATAAAAGTAACATATTTTAGACCTATTTAAATTGCTTCCAATCCAGCCTCGATGTCCTCCTCACTGCCTAAACTGCCTAAACTATGATGACCACAAGACTTGCCAAAAATCTACCAAATCCTAGAACACTGAGAGGCAATACCGAAACTGCTCTTACCATAGGAATTTATAATAGAAATATTCCTATAAGGCTACTAGAATAAACAACTCGGTTACACCGATCAAGACAAAATGAGGAATTAAGCAGAAAATGCTAAGAGGGATTGGGGTTGTAAGTCGGTCGAAAAAGTCACGAGATTTTGCAACATGGATCCTAATGTTTTCTGTAGTACAAATAAAAGGAAGTTGATTGCAATCCTTTGAAGAAAAGCATAATTACACCGTTACTGTTCCCAGGCATTGGAGAGCACGTAACCTAAGTTCTTCGGTTCGTGGGAGTTGGTGGGAGCTTCAAAGGGTACTTTGAAGTTTTTTGGGAGCTTCATTCCAAGAAGTTTTTTAAGTATTGGGAGCTTCAATGGAATGAATAATTGCAAACTTAGGTGTATTAGACCCTGCAACTTACGCAACTGTTCCAAGGGAAGGGTATGTTGTTAGTTTAGACGTAGATATGGGTTGGAATTAAGAGAAACAACCCATTTATGGATGCCATTCTATTTAAATGAAGATGAGGCATCTGACCTGTCCTGATCTTTTGACATTGCAAAGTTATTCATTCTCCTCATATACACGGATAGTGGATGGATATAAAAGAATTTAGACAGATTGTTGGCCAATAGAGAAACCGTTATTATAGCCTCGACTGAATGGAGAAAAGATGGAATACTAGAGAAAAAATAGTTGAAATTATGAAATATAAATATTAATAAAAAAAACATTTTTTTTAATTCAATTTTCATATTTATTTAACTATTTGACATTGCAAAGTTATTCATTCTCCTCATATACACGGATGGTGGATGGATATAAAAGAATTTAGACAGATTATTGGCCACTAGAGAAACCTTTATTATGGCCTCGACTGAATGGAGAAAAGATGGAACACTAGAGAAAAAAATAGTTTGAATTATTGAATATAAATATTAATAAAAAACATTTTTTTAATTCATTCATATTTTATTTAACTATTAATTATATTAACTTGGAAATTTATTATTTTTTTTACGAACTCTCATTTAAGTTAATATACATTTGGTTTTAAACTCTTTTTTTTATTTTATTATTATTATAATATTAGTGAGGTTACATCAAGGGAGAGGAATTGACCAAGTGACTTAACATATAAGGTTATATTAAATCATCTAATAATCCAGTAATAACAACTTTTTTTTTCGAGTTTGGGAGTTCTTCATGTTTCTTTGCTGAAAGGAATTTGATTCACAAATTGTTGATAGATTAATATTTTGATTTCTTTTGCAATGTTTCAAAATCCTATCTTTTACATATTTCTTTGCAAAATAGAATTTCATTACAAATTTTGAATGGAAATA
>APFE030635864.1:220608-236827 GCA_000404065.3 Pinus taeda
TAGAAAGAAACAAGACATGGGATTTAGTTGAGTTACCAAAAGGAAAAGAAGTCATTGGAGTTAAATGGGTTTACAAGACCAAGAGTAATGCTGAAGGAAAAATAGAAAGACACAAGGCAAGACTTGTTGTCAAAAGATATAAGCTTCAATATGGGAGAGACTTGGAGTTAAATGGGTTTACAAGACCAAGAGTAATGCTGAAGGCAAAATAGAAAGACACAAGGCAAGACTTGTTGTCAAAGGATATAAGCAGCAATATGGGAGAGACTATGAGGAAACCTTCACAACGGTTACAAGAATGGAAACCGTGAGAGCAGTGTTGTCCATAACAACACAAAACAAGTGGAAAGTTTACCAAATGGACGTGAAGTCAGCATTCTAAATGGAGTGTTAAAAGAAGAGGTTTACATTGAATACCCTCTAGGCTATGAAAAGAAAGGCCAAGAGCACAAAGTGTTCAGATTGAAAAAAACTCTTTATGGGCTGAAGCAAACACCAAGAGCGTGGTACAATAGGGTAAATTCCTATCTACTTGAAAATGGGTTTTAAAAGTGTGAAGGAGGACCCACCGTCTACATCAAAGAAAAAGATGGTAATATTCTAATTGTTGTTTTATATGTTGATGATGTTATTTTCATAGGTAATGATAATTATCTCATTGAAAAATTCCAAAATAGTCATGAGAGAGGAATTTGAAATGACTAACATGGGTTTGCTGAGATACTTCTTAGGAATAGAAGTAGAACAAAATGGAAAAGGGATTTTTATCTCACAAGCGAAGTATGTTAATGAAGCGTTGGAAAGATTCAATATGCATGAGAGCAAAGCAACAATCACTCCCACAGTGATGGGATTAAAACTCAACAAAGAGGACAGCAACAAGGGTTTTGATCCTAGATTGTACAAGAGCATAGTTGGCAGCCTCATGTATTTGACTGTAACTAGGCCGGACATAATGCATGCTGTTAGTTTGATTCCCAGATTCATGGAGAGGCCAAAATAATCACATTGGTAGGCAGCAAAAAGAATTCTGATGTATGTTAAAAGTACTAAAATGTTTGGCATTTTATATACTGTCTTAGAATGTTCAGATTTAATTGGATACACTGATAGTGATTGGGCTAGAAGTGTAGATGATCGGAAAAGCACATCCAGTTATGTTTTTCACATGGGTTCAGTAGCCATTTCATGGACCTCTAAAAAACAGCCTATTGTAGCGTTGTCTACAGCAGAGGCAGAATATGTGGCAGCTACAGCAGCAGCATGTCAAGTAGTTTGGATGAGAAGAATGTTAAGGAGTTTATGCCAAGAACAAACAAAAAGAACTGTGATATTTTGTGACAATAGCTTAGCTATTGCATTATCCAATAATTTTTTGTTTCATAAGAGAACGAAACACATTGACACAAAGTTTCACTATATCAGGGAATTGGTGAACAATGGAGAAATTGTCTTAAAACATTGCAGGACTCAGGAGCAGGTTGCAGACATTCTGACCAAACCATTGGACCAGAAAAGTTTTGAATTTTTGAGAAAATGTCTGGGTATGACTGATAACCCAACATTTGAAATTTAAGGTGAGTGTTGAAATTGTAATTTCAACTGCCGCTACAGTTGAACAGTGGCGCGCAGTTAATTCCGGAAACCAAGAAGTTTTTTCCCCACACCACCTTTCATGCAGCGTGCTATTTCTTGGGGAGGCTCCGATCACACTGATCAACTGATGCGTGTCCTGAGTTGACTTTCTAAAACCACCCATTCCCCGGCCGGTAAAGTTCAGCAAGGAAGGGCTTCCCTACATTGCCGTCAGTTGTTCGATTAATGAGGGCAAGATCAACGGTTGGTAGCTTATGGTACTTCACTGCTGTTTGTCCCAAAAGATTTTGCCGTGCTACAAGGCAGCAGCTCAAACGAGAGGTGAAGGGTAATAAATGAAT
Organism: Pinus taeda; assembly: GCA_000404065.3. Lineage (NCBI taxonomy): Eukaryota > Viridiplantae > Streptophyta > Pinopsida > Pinales > Pinaceae > Pinus > Pinus taeda. Next base: position 222,546 of record APFE030635864.1, read on the forward strand.
TTATTGTGGTTAGTAAGTATTGGTAAAGTCTTTAATTTTAACGTTTTTTATGCAAGGGTGTAATTCTTGTTTTACGGGACAAGAAAAGGTAAAAGTCACATGTTTTGTTTTTTGTTTGTTTTTAACATATGCAATGTAATGATTTTATTCTGGAGTTTTTTGTAATACGCAGGCGTATGAAGAAGTAAAAAAAAAAAAGGGGCAGGATTAATTTCTTCCAGAGAAGACATATTTGAAATATGCAGCAGCCCATATGAATGAAGAAATATTTTACACAGCAATGTAAATATATATTACAAAGATAATGTTTAAATGTAATGTTTTTTTTATGAAATGTAAAAACGCAGCAGCGTGAATGGATGAAAAATTACACAACAGTGTTAATTTTATTTTGTGAGAAACAGAGTAAATTTTTTTTTACTGCATCTGAAGAAGTCTTGGAGAATCCTTGTGCCAGAGGAAGAAATTTGTAACTGTAGTGGTTTGATTAATGAATACAAAGTGTTTATTTTGGTATGTGAAACTCTATTCTCCAACAAATAATATTTTTTTTGCTTCCTTGTGTAAAGATCCTGTCAAAACAAAGCATTTTCTCTGTTCAGTCTTTTGTTTGAAATTACCAGAAATTTCCAACACCTAATACATTGCCAATGAAAAAAAAGAGATATCAAAATAATACCCATTTCTTTTTCTTCCAAATTTTGTGAAAAGCGCCTGAATTGTTTTCATTGAAATTTGGTGAAAAACTTAGTAAAAACTGAAAATTATCTATGTCCACTACGAGCGGATTTTATGAACTCATACTTCTAGTAAAACAAGCTTATGTCTGAAGGCATGCTGATATTTATTTTTCTTATAACATCCACTACAACTTGAGCGATTCCAGTGATGACACTGCATGGAGGAACCTTGTGTCCTTATAAGGGAGTCCCACAGAAGAATAGTACACATGGCATAGCCATAGCCACTGTGACAATCTTGAATCACAATCCCTTAGCTTACATTCTCCTTGATGTAGGAGATAATTGTGATTTGAATTATTGAATTGAAGTAGTGTATTTGGAGTACTTTGTTTTAGTAGTGGAGGAAAATTCCAACCATCAAGGGTTTCATGATGAAATGATGTGATAACTGCATATGCCGGTGGGCATATAGAAGGAAAAGTGTAGCTTTATTTTTCTATTGTTTTTTGTGATATTATTTTTGTTAATGCTTATATGTTGGGATAAACTTTTCATAATTAAATTATGGGATAACTGCATGTGCGAGGTTGGGAATATAAAAAGAAAATTGTGGCTCTATATTGTTTCATATATTTTTTATCATTTTTTCTAATATTATTTTTGTTAATTTTTATAAGTGGAGATAAATGAGAGGTATTGTAAAATTTTAATTATCATTTGGTAAAAAATTAATTTAAGTAGGGTTTAAGCAATTGATTTAGATATGCAAGGAAGTTATGGCTTTTAATTTTATTCATTGATGGAGTGGCACCGAACATAACAGAATATACCGCCATCTTTTAGTTTAGACCATCAAATCAAATGTATTAATTAGCAAAAAGTTTAAAGTGCCTAGTTCCAATATAAACGACACATATAATTTCAATAAAATAATGAAAAACTATCTAAAATAAATAAGTTAAATAAAATAATGGAAAATGATCTGAACATAAATGTATTTAACCTTAAAATCAAGGTGTACGCAAAACAACCGTATGCTCTCATAACACGCGAGGAAGTCATTAATGTATCTCTTTGTGAAATTTGATCCTTGGTCCTGCGGTACCTTTCTCATGAAGAAGAGAGTTGGAATTCTAGAGGAAACTTTTTCAAATATAATGATAAACACTGCTACATAAAGAATGGAATGATTATTGGAAAATAGTCAGCAGGGCGTGCCATTGCCAGTGCCAGTGCTTCTCACAGGGTTCCACTACCATAATTTATCCGTGAAAGTTTACAAACACGTACCATCAGTTAAAGTGTTAGTGAGAAGTAGGGCAGATGGATTATTATTATAGAGACCTTTGGTGATGCCCAACAGATCTTGTTCTTCCGGACTGATTAACCATGTGATCAAAGATAGTTCAAGATCGTCATTTAAAGAGATGGGCTGCCTCATTCTACTACAAATATTTCCCCCTCTGTTGTATATGCATTCCTGACTGTGTTCCGACTGATCCGTTACTCGGTACTCCATTTGAGCTGGGTATCTTTCCTTCCCACTTAATGACTTTGGATTAGTTTTTATATCGGCTGGCAATTCCTCGAGCTTAACAATTCCATTTGTCCTTCCCGCTTTGATCTCCATATTACAGGATTCGACTGTTGTTCTTATGTTGCTGCATGCCATGTACTTCTGCCACTGGTGCATACTACCTGATTCCTGCATTTCATGTAAACAAGGTACAACATGATGATTCTTATTGACTATTGTCCTATCAGTTTCCGTTCCCTTACCATGTTCCTTTGCTCCAAAACCTCCTTCCTCAGATTTTCCTGACCTTCTCTTAACACGGCAAAGGGAGAGTTCGTTCTGCCCAAATAAATCCAGGTTAGTGTACCTCTATATATATATATATATATCTATAAAATCTTCTTTTAAAGAATTTAAAGATTGAAAATTTGGAAAAATTGTAGAATTAGGAATTATTATTTTGGGAATATGATGAACCTGAATGAAAAGTAATTAATTTCACTGATATTGATCTATTTCCAAATCTATAATCAACATGCATAAACATATAAAAATAAAATAAATTCTAAAATCTAAAATAAAATAACATTAAAGGAATACAGAATTAGGTAGTAATACAATTGGTAAAAAGTATGTGCTCCATATGAACCTGGTTTCCCTCAGACCAAAAGCATGGATTTCCTCGTCCACGGTAAATAAGTGAAATGAGCATGAAAATTAGAATAAATACCTTCTGAATTCTCTTATTTTCTAGTTGTGGCAGCCTATATTTAGTCATGATCCAGCTTCTCCTTTCCCCTTGGGCACCTTCCCTTATAAAACACAAGCGTTTTCTTCATGCCGATGCAACGAGAGACTTCACCGTGAATCATACGGTCGGCGCCTGTGGCTTTCCAATACCCAGACGCGGTAACTCTGTTCGGTCGATCTCCATTCCTATACTTTCTATCTCGCTGTACATAAAAAAACAACTCTTTCTCTCCATTTGAAGCCAAAGCTGTGAAGTTAGAGATAAAATTAAGATTAAAAGGAGAGCACAAACTCCTTCATTCGCACTCCGAAACAGATGTAGTGGATCTATATGTACATGGAACCTGGAAGCTCCCAGGGATCGTATCTATAGCGATCCACGGTTGTAATTACTTCAATATTGAAGTGCTTCCCTATTGAAATCATAATTCCAACTGCCGCATTTACTTTGAAAAACCACCAGATTTCCCTGCACCGCTTTTGCTGAAAGATGGTTTTTCCTTAGATGGCAGCCATAACAATCATCGATTGACACGTGCCACAACCGTTTTCCAAAACAGGTTTTTTACCAAAGTGTAAAGTTCATAGAAAAGTTTGTGCGATATTGATAGTGAACCGTCCGATTGAAATCAAGGTTGATGTCTATCCGATTGAAACCAAAGTTTATTGTACAGGTCTGCACCAAATTGCGTGAAGTGAAATGGAATTTTTGTTGAGTGAAGTGAAATGGAATTTTTGTTTGACTGCTAGTTCTATTTCAGTAAAGTAATTAATGAAATTTACTCCGGTTGGTATTTGTAGGTAAAAGCTTTTAATTTTATTAATTTTTTTTTGTTTCACTTGAGTAACACAAGTAATATGTAATGTCATTTTTTGTTCATAAAATATATGTAATGAAACATATATGCAGAAGCATGTTTTTTTTTTCCTGTTGTTAATTGAGAAGATGAAATGGTATATTTTTGGAAGAATTGTCACATATGTAATAAAATGAGAGATGCAGCCGTGTGTATGTAAAGAAATATTTTTAATGTAATGCAGAGTAGTGAATGAAGAGATTTTTACACATAGCAGCGTAAATTTCCAAGGAAAAATAGTAATTTTATTTGTGGAACTGAAGCGTTCTCTGGTTGTACTCCATCTGTGAGAGGAAGGAATTTGTAACAACTGTTTTTTTATATTAATTAATACAAAGTTGTTTATGTGTGTGGAAAACTCTGTTCTTCAGGAAAACAATTTTAGCTTCCGTGTGTTAAGATCCTGTGTTAAAACAGAGCATTATTCTTTGTTCAGTTTTTGTTTGGAACTATCATAAATTCTCAACATGGTATCAGAGCTTGTCCAGGTGCTTTGAAGGTGTCAAAGAAGCTGAAGGAAAGATTTCTTGTTGTAGCAACTTCTCCAGCAGAGTGAAGACTCAGTCAAGAAAAAATCCAAGGTATTTCTCAAGATTAGTTTTTTGTGTTACTGTCCTTCACAGTCAATTATTTTAAATACACGGTCAAATATTTTGAAGCATAGTTAAGAGTGCAAGAATGGTTGGAGCAAGCACTAGCATAGGTATCTTTAATACTCAACTCCCACAATTTAATGGGAAAAACTATGGCTATTGGGCAATAACTATGAGAGGTTTGCTTACTTCCCAAGACTTACGGGAATTTGTTGAGGATGGTTTTGAAGAACTAGCAGATGAAGATGAGTTTAATAATTTGACTCAGGCAGAGAAAGCACTGTTGAAGAGAAATAAGAAGAAGGATTCTAAAGCCCTTTACTTTTTGTATCAAGCAGTGCATGAGTGTGTTTCCAAGGGTAGCAGCAGCCAAGAGATCCAAAGATTCATGGCAAACTCTCAAGATAGCCTATCAAGGCATGGAGAAAGTGAAGACAACAAAACTACAGTGGCTGAGAAGAGATTTTGACAATCTCTGCTGAAGGAGTCAGATAATATTGACTCATTCTTCACACATGTGATTGGTCTGGTCACACAGATAAGGTCTCATGGAGAGATTCTTGAAGAAATGAGGATTGTGGAGAAACTATTGAGGATCCTACGCTCAAGGTTCGATGTGATTATTACCACCATAGAAGAGATAAAAGATCTCACAAACTTCTCAGTTGATGAAGTACATGTATCAATCATAACACATGAACAGAGATAGAGTAGAAATGAAAACTCATCTCTAGAGCATGCCTTTAAGACCCAGATGTTCTTTGGAAGAGGAAGAGGTCAACGAAGAGGAAACAAGAGAGGAAGAGGCAGAAGCCAAAACAGAGTTGGAAGAAATAATCCAGCAAATACTCAAGGAAGAGGCAGCAATCCAAATCAGAACCAATGCCAAGGAAGTAGCTAACAAAGTGGAAAACATCATGCTCAAGGACAAAGCTATGATAAATTCAATGTCCAATGTTACTATTGTAAAATATATGAGCATTATGCAAAAAATTTTAGGAAGAAGCAGCATGATATGAATAATAGAACTAGTGAAAATTTCATTAGAGAAAATATCAGCCAACATAATTTGTTTTTAGCTTGTAATATGGCTGAAGAAAAGAGTGAAGATATATGGTTTCTAGACTCTGGTTGCAGTAACCATATGATAGGAAACATAGCCCTGTTTTCTAAGCTAGATTAGAGTGTGAAGTCACAAGTGACACTTGGGACTGATAGTAAAGTTTTTGTTATGGGAAAATGAGAAGTAAATGTCTTAACAAAGAAAGGTGAAAGGAAAACCATAGCAGATGTCTATTATGTTTCTGGAATGAAATATAACCTCTTAAGTATTGGACATCTTGTTCAAAAGGGGTACAATGTTTTCTATGAAAATGATGTATGTACCATCATGGATAGACCACCCAGCAAACGATGTATTGTTGAAGTGAAGATGACAAGGAATAGGATATTCCCTCCCAGAATGAAAGGAGATTTAAAAAATGGAAAAGATATAACAGCGATGACATAAGAGGCTTTCCAAAGTGAACCAAAAGATGAAAATTGGTTGTGGCACTTGAGATTTCGACATCTCAACTTTGGAGGTCTTAACTTGTTGAGTAGAAAAGGAATGGTAAGAGGATTACCATTGATAGAGAAACCAGACAACCTTTGTGAAGGTTCTATCTTAGGGAAACAACACAAAGAAAGTTTTCCATCAGAGAAAAACATAAGGGCAAAAACACCCTTAGAGATTGTCTAATCAAATATATGTGGACCAATGCAAACTCCATCACTTGCAGGCAGCTACTATATACTAACATTCATTGATGATTTTACCAGAAAAACTTGGGTTTATTTCCTGAAGAACAAAAGTGAAGTGTTCGAAAGATTTTGCAACTTCAAAGCACTTGTAGGAAACTAAAGTGGGTTGCATATCAAAGTTCTAAGAACTGATAGAGGAGGTGAGTATATATCCAAAGAATTTTCTACGTTTTTGTAGAGAAAATGGAATTCATAAGTGGTTACCGACTGGGTAGACTCCGCAACGAAATGGAGTTGCAAAGGGAAGAATAGGACAATTATGGATATGGCGAAGAGTATGTTAAAGGCAAAGCATTTGCCAAATGATTATTGGGTCGAAGCTGTACACTATGCAGCGTACAGTTTGAATAGATGCCCTACAAAAGCAATCATGAACAGAGTGTCGGAAGAAGCATGGAGTGGGACAAAGCAAGGAGTCACCCACATGAAACTTTTTGGATATGTGGCTTATGCACACATTCCAGATCAACTAAGGAAGAAGTTGGACAGCAAAGGGGACAAATGTATTTTCATTGGATACAGTGAGGAATCCAAAGCTTATAGGTTGTATAACCCATCCATCAAGAAGATTATTGTGAGTAGAGATGTTCAGTTCATTGAGGAGGAAGCTTGGGATGGAAGCATAAAGAAAACAGTGAATTTTAAAAACTCTTTGTCACATGATAAAAATGATGAGGAGATGGCTGAAATACATCCCCAAACAACAGCACCAACACAAGGGCAGCAAGAGACACCCTTGAGGAGAAATGAGCGTGCTTCTCCAAGCACACCATAAGAAGGAAATTCAAGTTCTTCTTCAAGCACTAACACACCAAATGAAAGAGGTAAGAAGTTTAGAAATTTAATTAATATTTATGAATAAGAGGCAACAAATGAAGGTATGAATTCTTTGTTTTTTTATATTGTTCATTTTGAAGAAGCAATTAAGGATAGGAAATGAATAGAAGCTATGGATGAGGAGATCAATGTCATAGAAAGAAACAAGACATGGGATTTAGTTGAACTACCAAAAGGAAAATAAGTCATTGGAGTTAAATGAGTCTACAAGACTAAGAGTAATGCTAAAGGCAAAATAGAAAGACACAAGGCAAGACTTGTTGTCAAAGGATATAAGCAACAGTATGAGAGAGACTATGAGGAAACTTTTGCACCGGTTGCTAGAATGGAAATCGTGAGAGCAATGTTGTTCATAGAAACACAAAACAAGTGGAAAGTTTACCAAATAGATGTGAAGTCGGCGTTCCTAAATGGAGTGTTAATGGAAGAGGTTTACATTGAACAAACTCTAGGCTATGAAAAGAAAGGTCAAGAGCACAAAGTGTGCAGATTGAAGAAAGCTCTTTATGGACTAAAACAAGTACCAAGAGCGTAGTATAGTAGGATATATTCCTATTTATTGGAAAATGGATTTGAAAAGTGTGAGGGAGAGCCCACTCTTTAGATGAAAGAAAAGGATGGTAAAATATTAATTGTTGTGTTATATGTTGATGATGTTATTTTCACAAATGATGATGATTATCTTATTGAAAATTTCAAAACAGACATGAAGGAAGAATTTGAATTGACTGACATGGATTTGCTGAGATACTTCTTAGGAATAGAAGTAGAACAAAATGGAAATGGGATTTTTATTTCACAAGCGAAATATGTTAATGAAGTGTTGAAAATATTTAATATGCACGAGAGCAAAGCAACAATCACTCTCGCAGTAATGGGATTAAAACTCAGCAAAGAGGATAGCAGCAATGATTTTGATCCTAGTTTGTACAAGAGCATAGTTGGCAGTCTCATGTATTTTACTGCAACTAAGCTAGATATAATGCATGATTTTAGTTTAATTTCCAGATTCATGGAAAGGCCAAAAGAAGCACATTAGCAGGTAGAAAAAGGATTCCGAGGTATGTTAAAGGTACTAAAAGTTTTGGCATTTTATATACTGCTTCAGCATGTTCAGATTTAATTGGATACACTGATAGTGATTGGGCCGGAAGTGTAGATGATCGGAAAAACACATTTGGTTATGTTTTTCACATAGGTTCAGGAGCCATTTCATGGGCTTCTAAAAAAATAGCCTATTGTAGCGTTGTCTACAGCAGAGGCAGAATATGTGGTAGCTACAGGAGCAACATGTCAAACAGTTTGGATGAGAAGGATGTTAAAGAGTTTATGCCAAGAGCAAGCAAAGGGAACTGTGATTTTTTGTGGCAATAGCTCATCTATTGCATTATCCAAGAATTCTGTGTTTCATAAGAGAACGAAACACATTGACACAAATTTTCATTACATCAGGGAATTGGTAAACAATGGAGAAATTGTTTTAAAACACCGCAGAACTCAGGAGCAGGTTGCATTCTGACCAAACCATTGGGACAGAAAAGTTTTGAATTTTTAAAGAAGTGTCTTGGTATGACTGATAACTCAGTAGTTGAAATTAAATGGGAGTGTTGAAATCATAATTCCAACTGTCGCATTCACTCCAAAAAACCACCAGATTTCCCTGCACCGCTTTTGCTGAAAGATGGTTTTTCCTCTGAGGGCAACAATAACAATCATCGATTGACACGTGACACAACAGTTTTTCCAAAACAAGTTTTTTCCCGAAGGGTAAAGTTCATCAAAAAAGTCTGTGCTATATTGATCGTCAATAGTCCGATTGGAATCAAGGTTGATGTCCGTCCAATTGAAACCAAAGTTTGTTGTAAAGTGTGCACACATTGCGTGAAGTGAAATGGAATTTTTGTTTGACCGCAACTTCTCTTTCAGTAAAGTAATTAATAAAATTTACTCCGGTAAAGTAATTAATAAAATTTACTCCGGTTGGTAATTATAGGTAAAAGTTTTTAATTTTATTAGTTTTTTTTTGTTTCACGAGAATAACACAAGTAATATGTAATGCTTTTTTTTGTTTGTAAAATATATGTAATGAAACATATAGGCAGAAGCGTGATGTTTTTTTGTCTTTTGTTAGTTGAGAAAACGAAAAGGAATGCGCAGAAGCACTAATGTAATTTTTTTGGTTGAATTGTAACGAAGACGTACTAGCGCATATGTACTGAAATGAGAGACGCACCAATGGGTATGTAAGGAAATCTTTTTAATGCCATGCACAACAGTGAATGAAGAGATTTTTACACATAGTGTAAATTTCCAGATTTTTACACATAGTAGTGTAAATTTCCAAGGAGAGATAAAGTAAATTTTTTTTGTGGAACTGAAGAGTGAGTTCTCTGGTTGTAATCCTTCTGTGAGAGGAAGGAATTTGTAACCATTGTTGTTTTTATTAATGAATAGAAAGTTGTATATTTATTAATAAATAGAAAGTTGTATATGTGTATGAAAAACTCTGTTATTCAGAAAAACAATTTTAGCTTCCCTATATTAACATCCTGCGTTAAAACAGAACATTATTCTATTTTAAGTGTTATTCTATGTTCAGTGTTTGTTTGCCATTATTAGAAATTCCCAACATTCCCGTCCACTTTCTGCGCAGATAAAATTCCAGCGATTCTTCTTTTGTAGGATGGAATCTGAAACCTGGCATGAGGACATCCTGATTGTGCTTGAAGCTGCTTTCATCCTCCTTCTACTCTTTGCCTTTCAAATTCATCGACATCTCCGGGGAAATCGTTGCAGATTTACAGATTAATTTACAGTTACTCCGAAAATTCGGATCTTATCAAACAAATATGCAGTCTGATATCCGTCAGTCACTTCCTTCATTACACGTACACATCATGCAGAAGAAGCACCAAGGGTATTCAATACGAGATGTCGAGTACTTAACCAGTAGTGCAGTTTCGGTGACTGGCGGGTCCCATTCAAATTTCACCGGCATGGTGCAACTTGCAAATCGTTTGGGCTTGTCCATTATCAACAGTTGGACGCTTCCTGAAACTTCTTAGGGCTCCAGAATACGCTGCTTACGAGCCAAAACAAAACAAGTGCATCATGTTTCTCTCCGCAAATTGCAAGGACGTGACAGTAGGAATATAACATTAAAGCGGTCTCGACCGTCTGCACATGTTACTGTTCGCCTTTTTAAAGTCAAACTTTTCAGATTTTGCTTTTAAAAGATTAAAAACTAGCATATGTCGATAGGGGTTCTCCATTCATACTAAGAGCACATTGAATCAGATCGAGCTCCTAATCACCATCCATTCATTTTTTAACATTGAGAATTTGAGGGTATCCATATTTATAATTTATTATAAATTTATTTATATAAATTAAATAACAGATAACATAATATTTATTGAGTGTTGACAGTTTGTGTAATAATATTTTTCAAATTATTACATCACTGAAATTTTAATAAAATTATATATTTTATTATTATAATATATTAAATTAAATAGAGGTAGAAAGATAGAATTAATCTATGACTTAAATATATATAGCAAGATTTTTTATTATGAATATTTACTAGCATTTTATTTTGTAGATTTTAATTTGTGAATAGGTATTTTATCATATAGCTTTAGAATAATATGAGCTAATACCACGGTTTACTAATATGGTATGCCCCGAAACATATAATTCATGTTCATATCACATTTTTCAAATTAACCAGTTTAAATAAAATGGTAAAAAGAACTTAATATTTTTGAAAACAAATCTTAGCCTTTTAATTTATGAGTACTAATAAAAATATTTTAAAATATTCTATAGAGATTAAATGCGTGTCATCCACCTAATAGTTATTGATAGTTAAAATAAAATTTTGAAAATCCTATCCCAAAATACATATATTAATAATATTAATATTATTATCTATATTAGAGTCCATTTCCCACGCATTCATTATCCATACTCACTATTCCTTAAAAATATTTTTACCTAATGATATAAGTGCATCTAGAGGTTCAATTTCTCACATAGTCATCATCTTTGTTGTTCACTTGTTACAAAGTAATAAGATTTACTTGGATGTGAAGATCAATTCCCTACATATTCATCATCCATCCCAGTCATTTGTTAAAATAACTAAATTTAGTAATTAATAAAGGTGAACTCTAAACGAAATGATTTTTTCGCTGCAATCTAAATATATAAATTAATATTAATATTTTTGTGTTGTTAAAATAATTTGGTAAAATTACGAAAAAATATATTTATTTCTTAATTAGAACATTATAATTAATAAATGAATAATTTAAAAATAAAAATTTAATAGATAAATGAATGTAAAAAATATAAAAGAAATTAATATAAACATCCATTATTAATATACACAAGTCGATTATATATATATATATATATAATATTTATATATATTCGAGTTTCGATAAAAAGATAACTATTTAGATAGATAAGGATTTGGTGAAGTTAAGGTTACATAAATTAACAAATATAATATTTTAATAATATTATGTAATAATTTTTAAAACTTATAGATTTATTTAAATAAATATAATGATATGATATTTTAAAATTACTGGTTTATTTATAAGAAACAATAAAAGAATGTTTTTTTTCCAATTAATCATTAGATATTTAAATTTTTTTAAAAAATAGTTAGGTATTTCTTAAAATAATTACATGTTTATTTTTTGGGTTACGAAGTATAATAAGTAGAATTTAAGTGGTCAAAATAATATAGTTGGATTTGTTCTATGCTCATTGCATGCAATATTTTTAATTTTATATAACTAATTTAAAAAAAAAGGTTAAATATATTTAATTCTAGATATATTAAATTGAATTGTGTTATTTTTAATTATAGAAATGTTTTAATTAAATAAGAAATTTTAATTTTATATATTTGTTTTTTTAACTAGAGTAATCAACGATTTATAATACATTTTAGATTAATGATTCAGATATGTACTTCTAATAAATAAAATCATCTAAATAAATTTTTAGATGTTAAATTGCTTCCTATTAAATTATTACAAACGAGATTCAAAATTGAAGTCTTCACTGACATTCACGAGCTCTACCCCAATATAATATCATAAATTTATTTTCCATATAAGTTAATATTAAAATAAAAAAAAAGCTTCTCAATTTTGAAAATAAAATTATTTCATATTTTTTCAATTAAAAAATAAAGGGACGTTGGAAATTATGTCTACTGGTCATTTTTATGTGGAAATTATGAATTTTTTTTCTTCGTCACTCATTTTTATATGGATGATAATGATTTAAAAAAGAAATTGATAATTTTTACCATATCATGATTGTTCGAAAAGAGAAATGTTTTTAGTTTTATAAAATAGAATTTTATTGTAATCGGTGTATGTATCATCTATTTATTAGAACTAAATAGATAGTAAAGGCCTAAGCATCAAAGAAGTCTTGTTACATTTATATAGACAAAATTTTAAAACAATTTAAAAATTAGTGCAACTCTATAAATTAAATGGTTGTTAAGACAACATAAATGTCAATCCATTATGAGCATCCAAGCACTTATCCTATTATACATTTCAGATTGTCTAAAAAAAAGAAATTTCGTAGATATATATACATTTAAAAAAAACACGTAATAATATTCTTAATCATGGATATTCATCAACCCACTTTACCATGTAAATTCATGACTTGTAAATATCTCTTATTACAATACCATGGGCCAGTACCATGGAATTTCAATAGCACATTCCCAATATGACATGTGTTTTTTTTAAGGGTCATTCATGAACACTTGAGTAATGGCTACATGCATGGGAAAATCGAGGGAAGGGACACAGGAAAATCCAAGGAGATTGGGTTCCACAGGAAACTCTCAGGAGATCAACTGGAAGGGACACGGGAAAATCCAAGGAGATCAGGAGATCAACTGGAAGGGACATGTGAAAATCTAGGAAGATAGAGATTCCACGGGAAAATTCAGGTAGTTCAATTGGAAGGAACACGAGAAAATCCAGGAGATCAACTGGAAGGGACACGAGAAAATCCAAGGAGATCAGGAGATCAACTGGAAGGGACATGTGAAAATCTAGGAAGATAGAGATTCCACGGGAAAATTCAGGTAGTTCAATTGGAAGGAACACGGGAAAATCCAGGGAGATCAACTAGAAGGGACACGGGAAAATCCAAGGAGAACGGGAGATCAATCAGATGGGACACAAGAAAATCCAAGGAGATCAAGCTAAAGGGATATACCTTTTGGCCAAACTAGCAAGGCCTAACCCTAAGGGTGTCGAGGAGATTTGACCCAGTGACCTCCCGATAAGTGAGGTACTTAGCAACACGGACTCGACTAAGAGAGGTATCCCTTAGGTTTCAATATCACATCCATTAATATGATATTTTATTTAATTAATTAATTTGAGATAAATTAATTAAAAGAGCATAACTAACTTGCCCATAAATATTAACCCTTGAACTCAGAAAACTAGTATGAATATTCCAACATATTCCGTTAAGGTTAAATTTCTACAATCTACCTAATAAATACTTATAATTAATATTTTTAAGAAAGACCTATTATGAAATAGAGATTAACTAACTAACTTGGTGAAAACATGGAGACTGTAGGTTTTAACCCTGTACAGAAATTACCTGCATACGAATTCTAAATCACAGGAAAAATAAAAAATGCGAGAGCATAACACATAAAACACATATACACAGAGATTTCCCACTGGATCTCAAAATCGAGACTACTAGCTTGATTTTTCATTATGTTCCTTTCAATGTTACAATAAATATTTATACATGCCCAAGCATCCAATATCATGGACCGAAAAACCATCATGTCCAATACCATGGACTGAAAAACATCGCGTCCAAAAAACATGTGCGAAAATCATGCACAAAACCATAGGTGGGTTCGCCCAACCTAACATAGGGTCCAAAACCAAAATTTTCCGGGGCGCTGCCTCAGACCCCATAAAGTGGGGTTACGGGTACCGCTCAAACCCCTGTTAACTATGTGGAAAGAATATAACACAACCCGACAATATCCCACTTGTTGTTTTCTTTCCACAGGGGGCCACAGGAGAGCTTAGTGATTTTTCGAGCCCTGAAACGCCCATTGTTTCTCTACACCAAGAGAACTTCTCAGAGCTCACAGATTTTGTCAATGCATCTGCAGTATTCTTCAAAGTGTCCACCTTTACCAGCAACACCTTTT
>APFE030635865.1:1608-23121 GCA_000404065.3 Pinus taeda
AATCTACCACCTAGGCATCAATAATATTTTCTAATGAAAGAATCAAAGCATCTTGCAACACATCACCTGTTACATTCGCTTCATGATTGTTTTCTTGCTGCGTGTCTCCTTCTTTTCCCTTCCGAGCCTTGCAGTCTTTCTTCAAGTGTCCTTTCTTCCCACATTTCCAGCACACTATCCCCGATCTGGACTTGGATCTGTCTTTTCTTGATTTACTGCGATATCTTGAGCTCTTTCCTCTTTCCATTTTTCTTCCCCTAGTCTCTATAGTCAAAGCATTACCTGATGTCTCACTAGAGCTTTTCCATCACATTTCCTCTCTAAGGATTGCACTGAAAACATCATCAAACTTTAAAGTACTAGATCCAAAGACAGAGTTACTAATGGCCATAACTAAACCATTCCAACTTTATGGCAATGAGCATAGAAATAACAGAGCCCTAACTTGATCATCAAAATTTACCCCTACAGAAATTAATTGACTAGTAACTGTATTAAAATCATTTAAATGGTTTGCAACAGATCTGCCTTCTAATATCTTCATATTAAATAAATGCTTCATAAGAAATACCTTATTTGAGGCCGAGGGATTTTCATATAGTTTGGTCAGTACCAACATTAAAACCTTTATTGCCGTTTCCTTTGAAATATTAAATGCTACCGATGCCGCTAGGCACAGCCGTATTGTTCCAAGTGCCTTTCTATCGAGAATATCCCATTCTGTGTTTGTCATACTCGCCGGCTTCTTTTTCTTTCCACTCAATGGTAGGTACATATCTCTCTAATATAGATAATCTTCCATCTGCATCTTCCACAGCTGGTAGTTTTGGCCATTGAATTTTTCGACCCTAAACCTACCATATTTCGCCATTTCTCCCACTCAAACCAGGAACCCTTCTCTCCTATGAGTTTATCAGCCAAATAGACCTTCGGCTCTGATACTAGTTGTTAGTAAATTATATATTACAGAGCAATGGAACACATAAAAAATTGCATAAATATAAACATGGAAAATGCATAAAACAAGAGAGACACAGATATACGTGGTTCACCCAGTTTGGGCTACGTCCATGGAGAAACAACCAATCCTTCTTTTATTATATTATCCAACAAACTGAAGAGATACAACCTACATCAGATCCACTGTAACACCCTCTTCACTCTCAATCTCCTTTCTCTTCCTCACTCAGAATACAGATATACATAGACGTAATACAATTCCCTCATATATAGTGAGGGGTTGCTTTCTAGGGCAAAAAACCCTAAATTAAACATAACTTCTACCGTCAGATCATCCGCCTAATGAATGGCCCAGATTTACTAGAAATTACTAGAATTTTATAAGGCAATTTTACATCTATTTTTAGCTTCAGGGGCGCTGCCCCCAAACCCACGCCAGGGGACCATTGACCCCTGAACCCCCCAGCCGGGGGGGGATTAGCCCCCCAGGGCCCCCGCAGGGGGACAAGCACCCCCCCCGGCACCCCCCCACGTGGAGGGGTGTACAGTCTTCTTGGGGTATACATTCGGCTGAAACCTTTGAATACATAATATAATCAGGCTCCACACCCAACACACATTGTTTTATTGTAAAGGTTGAAAACATACAATTAGTATCACAGTGGTTATTGGGTTCAGGGGGGTGTCTTTGTTCCTAAGGGTTTGATTATATTGTTGGTGTGATGAAATTGATTTTAGTGGGAGGTTCATAGTTTTTATTCTTGTGGTGAAGGATAATGACATGCATTTCTAGAATTGAGATCGAACAATTTAATGGGTAAAACTTGAGTTATGGAAGCTCTAGTTGGAAGACCTTTTGGTAGACAAATAATAATGGGCTTTTGTGGACTTTAGCATCACTCCTATGGGTATATCAATGAAATAATGAATGAAGTTGGATATGAAGGAAAACAACACAACCTATTTGTGTATTTCAGAGTTAGTTTTACTAAATGCTTCAGGAGAAGCTACAACAAGGGAGAAAACATGCTTTTCCTTTTAAAGAAAATGTACCTCCTAAGGATGAAACATGGATACTCAATGATAGAGAATCTATATGATTTAAATACAATGTTAAGTTAGTTGTTGTTTGTTGATATTAAAATCTCAATTGAAGATAAGTGCATTAGTTTATTGTGCCACCTACCAAATTCATATGTAGCTTGCTTGTAGTGATTGGTCGTAATGCAACCATTTTAAAGTTTGATGACATGATCTTATCCTTGTTATTAGAAGAAATGAGGTGGAAAACCATTGATAGTTAGAGAAGGAATGCCTTATCTATAAAATGATGTTCCCTCGATAAGAATAAAAATAAGTTGTTGAGTGAGAGATCTAAACCCATAGGAAAATTCTTAAGAAAATGTTGGAAATGTGGTCAATTTGGGAATTACAAGAAGGATTGTAGATCTAAAATGTTGATAAAGTGAAGGAATTTTATGATATCCATTCCATGGAAGGGAATGCCTCCTTAGATGAAGGAGAGGATGTATACTTGGATTCTTCAACCACACATGTAGATCTTGATGTA
Organism: Pinus taeda; assembly: GCA_000404065.3. Taxonomy (NCBI): domain Eukaryota; kingdom Viridiplantae; phylum Streptophyta; class Pinopsida; order Pinales; family Pinaceae; genus Pinus; species Pinus taeda. Next base: position 4,139 of record APFE030635865.1, read on the forward strand.
TGACATGCCCCTTACATAGAAGGGAAGGCCTACTGCAAAGGGGAGAGGGGATGTGTACTTGGCTTCTTCAATGTAAATTGTTGTAGGGGCCTCTTAGGCCTATGTGTATCATCATACATAATACACTAAGTAAATGTGAGTAACACTTGGTAAATACATAAAGTAATGAAGGATTTTTTGGAGTGGGTAAAATTGCTTCAAACACATCACCTATTGTTAAGTATCCATGAAGACTAATAGAAATTTGGTTGGAATTCCTTCCAAAACTCTAATATTCTTTGTGTAGGTGTTTTATTTTTATTTCTATGATGTAGCATGTTCTCGTACATTATAATTTAGGCTTAAAACACACATATATTATTATGCATGTTTAATCAACTTAGGTGTTTCTTTTCATATGACTCCCCATAGGCAATGGCTTTGTGAATATGAAAGATACGATCGAGGTTATGTTTCCTAGGATATGACTCAATGACTAGAATCATAACGTGGGGAAATTTCAAGTTGTTTCTCAATGATAGAAAGGATTAGGACACTCCCTGGGTTTTTCACATTCCAAAGTTGGATAAAAACTTGATATTTGTAAGCAATATGAGTGATGCAAGTGTACATATTATGTCTGAAATGGAAAGTTGCAAAATGGTTTGAGAAGCAATGGTGTTTCCATGGAAAGTTCAAAAGTGAACTTTGTACAAGATATTGAGAAGCACTACCATGGATGGATGTAACAATTATGTTGTTACCGGGGGTAGAAATGAAGAAGTCATAACCCATATAGTCTCTAGAGTAAAGGAAATGCAATGGAATCAAATATTGAGACATATCAAATAGAAGGGACTTCAAGAATTACATAGTAAGGGATGGTTGAAGGTATGTTTAACTGAACATTAGATTTTGTTTTATGTGAAAATTGCATATATGGTATAATCAAGTAAGATTCTCATCTAGTATTAGAAGAGGAAAGAGAATATTAAATTCAATACATAATTATGTGTTTGGACATGTGCATGTTCCATCATTAGGTAAATTTGTATACTATGTTTCATTCATAGATGATTTTTCTAGGAACATACATATTTATTTCCTCCATAAGAAATTTGAGGCTTTTGGTAAATTTAAAGAGTTTAAGGCTCTTGAGACTCGGATTGATAAGAAAATAAAGGCGTTGTAAATAGATAATGGTGAAGAGTTTTGTGGGAATGAATTTGAGGAAATATTGTTAATTTTCTCAAGTTTTATACTATTATAATGATCTAGGTAGCTCCAAGGACACACACAAGATAGAGAGGGCTTAGGGAAGCTCTAAAATCAAAGTGATTAGAATGCTTTTGAACTAGGACCAAAGCGTAGATCTTGTCTTCGTGATTGCAGTAGTGCAAACGGTTCGTCAATCCAAGCTCGTATGAGGGAGAACGAGCTAGTCAAAGTTTTGGTTGACTTTTGCTGACTGGGCAGGCTTAATGGAGACACAATTTGGAAGTTTTGGGGTGGATGGAATCTGGCCAACTTCGGCTAGATTCTAGGTGAATTTGTGGCCTATTTAATTTGACTCCTTCGTTCAAATTTTGGAATTTTCGAAATAGGCTTATTATTATTAAAAATAAAAAATACAAATATAAAGGATGTGGTGGGCCACCACCCCCACCACTCCACGCCTCTCCATAAGAACACGTTAATCATTTTAATGAGGAGGTCGACAGGAATCAAGCCCATGCCAGCCATGTGGGCTGGCCAGCCACCATGCGGTGGCCCCATGCACAACTCACGGTACACCACAACAACCAAACATTAAAACTGTAATGTGCCTGTTTAAATGTTTAAACAACGTGCAGTGCAGAAATGGGGGCGGGCCACCCCAAACAACGGACCCATCACCCCAGACTTAACCAAAATGATTATGCATGGGTTAATTCGACAGGTGCGGGATTTAAACCCCCCACCCCTCCTCAACGAATTCCTAATCTTACTAACGTGCCAATGGTTTCTTTGGGAATCTCTACCTGAAAATTGATATAAACCCATCATTTCATCAGTCTGCCCAAAGATGGAGGAACCAAGAGCAGGCATGAAAACTGAGACTGTAATTTTTTTTAATTAATTTATTGCAGGTGGAACCATGATTGAGCGAAATTTCCAGGAGGGTGAAATTTTTGCAGTGTCCAAATTGGACAAATTTTATGTTGATCCTACACCTCTTAGTGACACGAACACAATGGCACAGTTAGTTTCTTGCTCTGAGTAGCAGATTTGCAGAGGACCCAAAGGAGGGAATCTTTCAAGAATTTGGGGGAAATCTAAAAGATTCCTTAAGCCTGAGATTTCTACTTTCTCAGAATTTAGAAATTTGACAGTCGATTTTGCACTATTCGACACCACAAATTTGATGGTGTATTTAGATTTTCCATTTGCTCATTCTGGTTTTTGGCCACTTTTCTAAGTGGAGTGCAGGTGTCAGCATTTGTGTGCAAGTAGCCATTCCATGAGATTCGACACTGCGAGATTGATGGTATGGCCAACTTCAGCAGTTTGACATCCTTCTCTTCAAATGGCCCTGGATGTGAGGTATATGTAGTGTGTTCATGTACTTATTTTCTATGTGTTGTGCTGCACAAATCCTTGTTTGATGTTTGATGTGAGATCTTGTTTATTACTTGTTTTCATGATTCATGCTTGATGTGATGCAGAATAATTTGTGGAATGTACTTGTTTTCATGGTCATGCTTTTGTAAATCATTTGTTATATTTTAAAATGTAAAAGTGATGTTGTTTTCAATCACTTGTTAAGCAACAATGACGTCTGGTCTTATTTTGAGTTGCACGTTAAACTCTGAAAGTGATGTTTTGTTTCAATCACTTGTCAAAACAAAAATAGTGTTGGCCTTATTGTTGTAAATCATGTGTTGCAGTGATGATGTGTTTTCCATCACTTGTTGAAGCAATAATGATATGTTGGCCTGGTTTTCGTAGCTAGAGTATTGTGCCCATCTTGATGTAAACTTGACCACCGAGTATGTGTTATAAACTCAGGGCAAGTATGGGATGCTTGGTTCATTTGTTGGTCATGAAGGTCAAGCATGTAATTTGCAAAACAATGTACTAGAGGTTGCAAGTGTCGGCTCATCTCTTAAGGCTTTGAAGAACAAAGGTGAAGGAGAGGGAAGCGAGACCTTTCAGGACGCTTGTGATGCAAACAAGGTACAAAAAAGTTGCAGATTATTTTTCATGCTTTTGGGGGACCAAAATCTCCTCAGCGGGGAGGATTGATCCAGGTGGCTCTAGGGACACACATGGGACAGAGAGGGCTTAGGGAAGCTCAAAAATCAAAGTGATTAGAATGATTTCGAACTAGGACCAAAGCATAGATCTCGTCATCCTGATCAATGCGAACAGTTCGTCAATCAGAACTCGTATGAGGGAGAATGATCTAGTTAAAGTTTTGCTTGACTTTTGCTAACTGGGCAAGCATAATGGAGACACAATTTGGAAGTTTTCCAGTGGATGGAATCCAGCCAACTTCGGCCAAATTCTGGGCGAATTTGTGGCTTGTTTAATTTTACTCCTACAGTCAAATTTTCAAAATAAGCCTTATTATTATTAAAAAATTTAAAAATATATATAAAGGAGGTGGTGGGCCACCACCCCCGCCACCCCACGCCTCTCCATAAGAACATGTTAATCATTTTAATGAGGAGTTCAGTGGGTATCAATCTTGCGCTAGCCACGTGGGCTGGGCCACCATGCGGTGGCCCCATGTACAACCCACAGTTCACCACAATAACCAAACATTAAAACTGTAATGCACCCATTTAAATGTTTAAACAGTGTGCAATGCTGAAATGGGGGTGGGCCACCCAAAACAGTGGACCCACCACCCCATACTTAACCAAAAATATTATGCGTGGGTTAATTCGGGAGGGGTGGGATTTGACCCCCGACCTCTCCTCAACGAATTCCTAATCTTACCAACGCGCCAACAATTTCTTTGGGAATTTCCCCCCAAAAATTGATATAAACCCGTCATTTCATCAGTCTTCCCAGAGATGGAGAAACCAGGAGTGGGCATGGAAACCGAGACTGTAATTTCCTGTAATTAATTTATTGCAGGTGGAACCATGATTGAGCAAAATATCCAAGAGGGTGAAATTCTTGCAGTGTCCAAATTGGACAAATTTTATGTTGATCCTACACCTCTCAGTGACACGAACCCGATGGCGCAGTCAGTTTCCTGATCTGAGCAACAGATCTGTAGAGGACCCAGAAGAGGGTATCTTTGAGGAATCTAGTAGGAATCTGAAAGATTCCTTAAGTCCCATGTTTCCACATTCTTAGAATTCAGAAATTTGACAAACGATTTTACACTATTCGACACCTCAAATCTAATGGTGTAATCAGATTTTCCATTTGATCAATCTATTTTTTGGCCACTTTTCTAAGTGGAGTGCAGGTGCCAACATTCATGTGCGAGCAGCGATTCCATGAGATTCGACGTCGTGAGATTGATGGTACAGACAGCTTCAACAATTTGACATCCTTCTCTTCAGATGGCCCTAGATGTGAGGCATATGTAGTGTGTTCATGTACTTCTTTTCTATGTGTTATGCTGCACAGATCCTTGTTTGATGTTTGATGTGGGATCTTGTTTATTACTTGTTTTCATGATTCTTGCTTGATGTGATGCGGAATCATTTGTGGGATGTACTTGTTGTCATGATTCGTCATATTTTGTCTAAGATCCCTTTGTTGTTATGTTGACGGGATACTCATGTGTTACCATGCATGTTCGCATTGAGATCCCTTTTATGCCATGTTGAAGGGATGCTCATTACCATCATGCATGAGTTTATGTCATACTGATAGGAGTCCTTTGACTGAAAGTTCCTATAGTGGAACATCTCTTGGAGCCACTCCTGCGTGAGGGCATTTTCCTTGTATGATAGCGACATTACCTCTTATGTACATCATCACTATTGACAACACTTAATGCAGTGGCTGACACCATCTTGACACCGAGGCTCGGAGATGTAGTCCCTCCTGGACGAACTCTGTTATCAATGTCTTGTTATTTTTATGTGGCTAATGATTGTCATGTTCCTTCTTGTTTACAATGCAGATGTACTCATTTATGTTCTTTTAAAAAATGCAATTTAACACATCACGAAAGTAAAAGGTCTTGGAAGGGTCTTTTGTCACACTCCCAGCCAAATCAAGTGGTATCAGAGTGGTCTTTGTGTGGATGTGAATTGCAAGTGTGAACAATGGAACATGCAAAGACAAAGGATGAGAAAGCAATGTACGAGACCATGCTCAAAATTTCCAAAAGGGTGGAAATAATGTATGAAACCCTACAAAAAGAGACAGAGGAAAAGGAGCGATTGCTGCTTCAATTGCGAGCCACGGAAGAGGCCCTGGAAGAACTGAAGCACAACAACCAAAGTCTTCAAACAAAGAACACTGGATTGAAGATGCTTATACATGAAGAGAAAGAGGAGAAACAAAGTTGTCTACAACAACTACAATCTAAGGACGAGGCCTTGGAAAAGTTGCAGTGTGACCCATGTGAGGTAAAAAGTAGTTCGCCATCTTCATGTACGTTTCTTGATGATCATTTCATTGTTTTTTAGAATCATACCACAGGAATTGGCTCCAAACTATTGAAGAAAATGGGGTATGAAGGAAAATGCTTGGGCATTAATGGCCAAGGCATTGTCAACCCCATCAAAGTACAAGAATTACCCCGTTAGGAAGGACTTGGTTATGTCAGAAAGGAAGTTGGGGAATGCGCAGAGACAGCTAGCGAACCACCAACAACAAATTATGAGAGGCCCTCATCAGTTCTTTCCAAATCGACAGAGGAGGTAAAAGATGTTGATTTCCTTTCGGTTTCGTCTTCACATAGTATGATTTCTGTTGGATATTTGGAGATCCCAATTATAGGGACAAACATGAGGCTCCTTACTAGGATGAATCATGAGGAGGAAAAAGAACTTGGTGTTAATAACCAAGGCATAACTCAACCATTGGAGGTTATGTAGAGACCTCAACTTGCAAACTTGGGATACACCAAAGGATAATGCTCAAAGGTGTCATATGCTTCCCAAACATCGTCGAAATCATCGAGGAAAGAGAATGATGGGAACACATCCCCATCATCCCATGGCAGCACCCATTACAGGGGGAGAGCTGAGGCAAACTCTCATCGCCATACTTACACCAGAGACAGAAAGGAGAGGTATAACCAATCTCAACATTCGAATGTTCATTTCTATTATAATCATGTTGTTAATGATAAGCGTAAAACATGGCATCAAAAAACATGTACCTTTTGTGGATTACATAACCATACATCTTCTAATTTTTGGAAAAGAATGGAAACACACAAAAAGATAAGGTGTGAAGGAGGTGACCCATTCACATTGATAAGTGAAAAATGGTTTCTAAATATTTTTTCTTGTCATGGTCATGCTTTTGTAAATCATTTGTTGCATTTTAAAATGTAAAAGTGATGATGTTTTCCATCACTTATTAAGCAACAATGATGTCTGGTCTTATTTTGAGTTGCATGTTAAACTCTGAAAATGATGTTGTGTTCCCATCACTTGTCAAAACAAAAATAGTGTTGGCCTTATTGCTTTAAATCATGTGTTGCAGTGATGATATGTTTTCCATCACTTGTTGAAGCAACAATGATATGTTGTCCTGGTTTTTGTAGATGGAGTATTGCATCCATCTTGATGTAAAATTGACCACCGAGTATGTGTTATGAACTCGTGGCAAGTATGGGATGCTTGGGTCATTAGTTGGTCATGAAATTCAAGCACGTAATTTGCAAAACAATGTACTAGAGGTTGCAGGTGTTGGCTCATCGCTTAAGGCTCCGAAGAACAAAGGTGAAGGAGAGGGAAGCGAGACCTTTTAGGACACTTGTGATGCAGACAAGGTACAAAAAAGTTACAGATTATTTTTCATGCTTTTAGAGGACCAAAAGCTCCTCATTGGGGAGGATTGATCCAGGTGGCTCCAAGGACACCATAGGATAGAGAAGGCTTAGGGAAGCTCAAAAATCAAAGTGATTAGAATGCTTTCGAACTAGGACCAAAGTGTATATCTCGTCATCGTGATCGAAGTGGTGTGAACGGTTCGTCAATCGGAGCTCATATGAGGGAGAATGAGCCAGTTAAAGTTTTGGTTGACTTTTGTTGATTGGGCAAGCTTAATAGAGACACAATTTGGAAGTTTTCCAGCAGCTATATTCCGGGTGAATTTGTTCCCTGTTTAATTTGACTCCATCGGTCAAATTTTTGAATTTTCGAAATAGGCCTTATTATTATTAAAAATTAAAAAAAAAAATATATATATATATATATATATAATATATAAAGGAGGTGGTGGGCCACCACCCCCACCACCCCACGAAACATGTTAATCATTTTAATGAGGAGGTTAACGGGTATCAAGCCCGCGCCAGCCACATGGGTTGGCCCACCACCATGCAACAACCCCATGTACAATCCACGGTACACCACAACAACCAAACATTAAAACTATAATGCACCCATTTAAATGTTTAAACAACGTGCAATGAAAAAATGGGGGTGGGCAACCCAAAACAACGGACCCTCCACCCCGGAATTAACCAAAAATATTATGCGTGGATTAATTCGGAGGGGCAAGATTTGACCCCTCGACCCCTCCTCAACGAATTCCTAATCTTACCAACGCACTAATGGTTTCTTTGGGAATCTCTGCCTGAAAATTGATATAAACTCATCATTTCATTAGTCTGCCTAGAGATGGAGGAACCAAGAGTGGGCATAGAAACCGAGACTATAAATTTTTTAATTAATTTATTATAGGTGGAACCATTATTGAGCGAAATTTCCGAGTGAAATTTTTGCAGTGTCCAAATTGGAAAAATTTTATGTCGATCCTACACCTCTTAGCAACATGAACCTGATGGCGTAGTCAGTTTCCTGATCTGAGTAGCAGATTTGCAGAGGACCCAAAGGAGGGAATATTTGAGGAATCTAGGGGGAATCTAAAAGATTCCTTAAGCCCCAAATTTGCACTTTCTCAGAATTCAGAAATTTGACAGTCGATTTTGCACTATTCGACACCACAAATTTGATGGTGTATTCAAATTTTCCATTTTCTCATTCTATTTTTCGGCCACTTTTCTAAGTGGAGTGCAGGTGTTAGCATTCATGTGTGAGCAGCCATTCCATGAGATTCGATGCCACGAGATTGATGATATGGCCAACTTCAGTAGTTTGACATCCTTCTCTTCAGATGGCCCTGGATGTGAGGTATATGCAGTGCGTTCATGTACTTCTTTTCTATGTGTTGTGCTGCACAGATCCATGTTTGATGTTTGATGTGGGATCTTGTTTATTACTTGTTTTCATGATTCTTGCTTGATGTGATGTGGAATCATTTGTGGGATGTACTTGTTGTCATGATTCGTCATGTTTTTCTGAGATCTATTTGTTGTTATGTTGATGGGATACTCTGTGTTTCCATGCATGTTTATATTGAGATCCCTTTTATGCCATGTTGGCAGGATGCTCATTATCATCATGCATGTGTTTATGTCATACTGATAGGAGTCCTTTTGACTAAGAGTTTCTATAGTGGAACATCTCTTGGAGCCACTCTTACGTCAGGGCATTTTCCTTGTATGATAGCAACATAACCTCTTATGTACATCATCACTATTGACAACACTTAATGCAGCAGCTGACACCATCTTGACATTGGGGCCCGGAGACGTAGTCCCTCCTAGATGAACTCCGTTATCAACGTCTTGTTATTTTTAGGTGGGTGATGATTGTCATACTCCTTCTTCTTTACAATGCACATGTATTCATTTATGTTCTTTTAAAAAATACAATTTAACACATCACAGAAGTAAAAGGTCTTCGAAGGGTCATTTGTCACACCTAGACCCGAATCATATAATTATTTAAAACAATGTAGCATTCAATTTCATTCACCTCGGTAACAGTTAACCAATTATAGATAGAACAATAAATAGTAATGCACAATAGAAGATAGCCAAGCACAATGAGACACAAAGATTTGGGAAAAGCCCCACAAGGGTGAAAATCCATATCAATTCTTCTTCGCCCTAGCTATTCAAACAATGTTCAATTGAGATAATCCAATTTGTACATCCATAAACATTCAAAGTCAACCTTTAAATTTCCCAAGTCAACCATGTCAAAATTAGTTAGATGAGAGAAATTGGTCCGACATCACTACCATATAACTTCTAAAAGTTAAGATCCTTGAGGTAGTCACAGGCTTGCAGTCCATCATACCGAATCTTTCCAATATCTTTACCACATATTTTCCTTGAGATAGGAAAATTTACCTTGGCTTATGCCACACTTCAAGTCCTTGGTCCTTCATTTCAAATTCAGAAGCCAACTCCCTCTTACATTTTTTAATGAGAGGGTGTGCACCTGTTAGAAAGAGGTCATCCACATACAACACCAGTATGAGAGGTTTATCATCTTCAACCTTAAAGTAAAGGTTAGGATCGGCTTCACTCCTAGTGAATCCCAGCTTCATCAAGTAGCTCCCTAGGCCATGAAGGCCTCTTCCTAGAAGAGGAAGGCTCAGGTGGATAAATAAGATCATGGGTTCCTCCACATCAGACATTGTTACATCATCTACCCATAGAGATAGTTTCCACAATTGTACGATTCTTCCTTTTCGCTACACCATTCTGCTCAGGAGAATGTGGTGTAGTAGTCTCCCTCTTAATGCCAGCCTCAGATATTCCTGAGTGAACCAGCTGTAATATATCAAAGGTCTTGCTTTAGCTTGAGGGGAATGGTCCCATTTTGAGCTTTCCTTCGGCACATCCTGAACATACACCTTCTTTCTCTACTTGGAATTCGGGCATCCTTGTTACCATATGTCTTACATCGGGTAGAGCTTTGTAATGAAGGTGGGCAAACCTTCGATGCCAAATTTCAGACTGAAGAGTTGTGTCACAAGACATGACACCTAGCAGACTTCCATCGACCTGATATAATGAATCAACACTAAACCCAAGAGTAAAGGCATCTTTAACATTATTTTTCCATATACATACCTTTCCATCACTGAAGGTTACCTTGTTGCCTTTGTATTCCATTGTCGAGATGGACACTAGGTTGTTTTTGAGGTCAGGTGCATTTAATACATCCTGGACTTTCTAGCCTTCTTGAATGGTTGTCCTCTTCCTTGATTCCGAGCTCTCCTCTTACCTTTGCTATTGAATTTTCCATCCCTTTGATTACCATGAGAGGGATTTTGATCATCGTCACGGTGGGAGTCCTTTCTATTAGGGCATTTCCTTGCATAGTGACCTGCTTTATTGCAAATGAAACATCGTCCTTTTCTTCCACCCTTAGATCCAACCTTTATTTTCGATTTAGACCTGGAATTATTTCTTTTCTTAGCATGAGAAGAAAAGGTAGGAGGAGGATCTTTAGACAAGGGCATTTCCTACTCTTCTACCCTTGTTTCTTCTTGAATGCATAAAGCCATTAATTCCTCGAAACCAGGAATTACATTATAGTTCAGAAGAGTAGTTATGAACATGTACCATTCGGATGGTAATCCTCCAAGAGTTGTGAGTGCCATTTCTCTGACCGTAATAGTCTCCCCAATAGGAGATCGTTCTTGATCTCGGTGATTCTTAAGAAGTATGCTTGCATACTCTCATCTTTACCCTTCTTGATTTCCCTTAGCTTATTTCTAAGGAAACAAAACTTGATTTTCATTGTTAACTTTAAATAAACTCACTAGTCTATCATAGATTTCCTTGGAAGTGTGTAGATCAGAGATGTAGGCCACCAAGTGCTTGTCTATAGAGTCCTGGATGATCTTCTTTGTTTTAATTTCTTTGTTCTTCCATTTGTTCCTGGCAGCAAGAGGTGCATTTGATGGAGGCTCAACAATATTGCCTCTCACGTGACCCAACACTCCTTGATCCTCCAAGGTTAGATCAATAGACATCTTCCATCTGTGATAGTCAGCTTTCTCACGGAGCTTGTCTTTGGCAGGAAAGAGTGTTGAGGACCCCATAGTTCTTTTAGGATAGCCTTGCCAATCTTCTCTTCGATGATTGCTCTTGCTCTTGCTCAGGCTTTGTCTTCACCTCAGCTCTGATACCATGTTAAGTTATGGTATGTTCTATGCTTATAATGTTACTTATTTTTCTTATTATATTCCACATATTAGCAATCACATGTACCTAAAGTAAAGTGCAGATAGAACATTAAACGATTGACAGAAAACAAGCCAAGACAAGGGACACAAGATGTGGCGGCTAGCCAGGGACAAACCCCACAATGTGTGGGGAAACACTTTGATCAAATCTTCTTTTATCTTCATTAATTCGGTAGAGAGAAATAGTACAATAAATATGATTCATATCAGCAGTAGCAAACCTTAGATCAGCAACATCAGCATTAGCGACTTCATTATCAAACTAGGGTAGACGATATCTCACAAACCGACTGTCGAATTGACTTCATTCCACCACCAAAAGTTGCGGCTTCTAGAGGAGGTTCAGATGAACCTACAACACAGTTCAGATGAGGAGATATTCTAGGCCATGCAAGTCGATCTTTACTTCTGCAGTTGCAGTTTTAGTTTCAGGAGTTTCCGGCTTCAAACTAGGGCAGTCAATATCTTGCAAACTGTTTGTCAAATTGACTTCATTCCACCACCAAAAGTTATGGCTTTCAGAGGAGGTTCAGATGAACCTACAGTAAAATTCCAAAGAGGAGATCTTCTAGGCCATGCAGGTCAATCTTTACTTCTGCAGTTGCAGCTTCAGTTTCAGCAGTTTCTGACTTCACATGTGTGAGAGAGAGACCCATTTCTGCGCAGTAGAGAAGAGATTCATTTCTGCACAGTAGAGAGAGAGAGATTTGATGAGAAGTGTTAGTGAAAATGAGGAAATTCCTCTTATATTTATACACAATGTTGGTGTTTGAATAGATGCGACTGTTGGGCTTCTGAGCCTACATGAGTTGTAGGTCGGCTTGATAATAATTCCATAATCAAAATAAATTCATATCTCCATTAATACTTATCGGAATCGGATGATATTTATATCAATCCTACACCTCTCGACGAGAGGAATCTAATAAAAATGTTATTAGCCATGAATAAGATGACCCACATGAAGTTTTTCCCCGGCTTCCAATTTTAACACATTGAGGTTTAGTATTGCACCTATTCTAATCTATGATATCTTTATCTCCATTGGCTTGTGAATATTTCATAACTTGAAACATTAAAAGATCATATTATCCTTTGATCTTTCATTTAGAAATTTTCTTTAAAAAAAATAAAGACTATTTCAATTTTTTAGCACCTTATGACTTCAATTGTCATCCATAACTCTTAAGGAGCAGTTTTACCTCCCCATCCACTAATTTTACATTTTTAGACTGTAATTCAAAAATATTTAAACTTGAAGGATAAGGGGTCTCATTATGAGCCAGCTTACCATGATCACGGGAAACTAATGATATTGACATTGTCACAACTGGTCACCAAGCCAGGATAATGACTTATTGTTGCAAGATTGTAAGACAAGAGGTCTCATCACGAGTCGGCTTGTTCAATATCATTATAACATTTGAATAGCATTGTCAACATCTGGATACCAAACGAGGACAATGGATTTCAAGGAATTAAAATAAAAGTTTTAGAAAAAGATTAATAGCTCTAAGATCTATTATAGTGGATGGTATACTTGTATTACTTGGTTAAATGGTAACCCTATTGAGGCTATGAATGCCTATTGGCAGTTGTGGTTCTACAAGTGACAAGTAAGTCAATCTTAATGCAAAAGCTTAAATAGTTCTTTATTTCATCATTTCAACTGATAAAATGACTGACGAAGATAATGTAGGTTCTTATAAATAACAAGTTATGAACTTTTCAAAGTAATAAGTTGTGTTTTATTCACGGTTATTTCAAATAATCTAAATTTCAAAATTCTGATCTTTCCAAGTCTTATTCCTTTAGTTATTAAAATTTCATTTGTTATAACACAGAAAATTGTTTCGCCCAATACGTCACCAATTTTTGTAGCATTCAACAACCCCCCAATTTTTATACTTAGTTGTCAATAAATAATGGGGGACCCTTTACTTTTTATATTAACAAAAAAAAATAAAAAATTTGGTTTTAATACATTTGGAGCATATTCGAATTAGTTACAAAGTTTAATAAACTTGTGGCTTTTTCCTTATTGGAACTTCTCATACCGGAGTTACAATTTAAAACATATTACGAGAACTTGAAACTCTAATGGACCTTACTCTCGAAGTTAAAGTTATAACAAAATATTTCATATCGGAATTATATTATATCATAACATTCTTTTAAAGTTTGTTACGATAAATTTTCTCCCCAATGCTTGCTTTATTGAAAGATTCATATAAAAGGTTTTGTTAATATTTATAAAAGGCTTGTACGCTTTTCCATAAATTAATATTATAAACCTCCCGCATGCCCCAAAAATTATTATTTATTATATCGGCACATCCCATAGTAGAGTTCTATTTTAATTGCATCTCTAATCTCCTCTTCCTCTTATATCCTTTTAAAAACCTTTAATATTTCCATTAGGAATCTTCTATCGAAACTGTTCCATTGGAAGTATTTTATTAAACCTCTATATATAATTCCCTCGATAGACCTCGTGCCTCTTTCATCGGAGCTTTTTCATCCGAGAATCCCTCATGGCAATTTTTCCATCGTAACCTTTTCACATCGGAGTTTTAATTTATCGTAACTCTTCAACATAATCCTCCGATATAATTCCTCTGATATAATTGACATGGTAAGCCCACATGGTTCCTCACTTGCAAACTTAATGATTGATAATGTAGATTTATGGTTCTCAAAATTCTAAATTCCTTCATTCATTTGGCCTAGATATTGTGAAGATTTTCTTAAAAGGAAAATATTACTATTGTAAATTACATTTTTTGTACCAAGTCTCGGCTAAAGAGGGTATTCCACTAATCTTTCTGTTTTCTACACAAGAAATCTTTGATTCCCAGAATAATGAATAAATGTCGAATGCAGGAAAGGGCAAGAAGAAAGCTACAACACAACAAATTTCTCCTTTAATAGAAGATATTGATGAAAATATTGCTACGTCGAGATTGTTTTATGATACAATTTGTACCAAATATTTTGAGCATTTTTCATCTGAGACAATGTACAAATTCTTCGAAAATGAAAAACACAAAGTTACTCAGAGAATAATTATCGTTGATGATACCACCCCGGTTTCAAATACAACTTTCAATGATGTGGAAAATTCTTTTCTACATAGAATTGAAACCAGACCTAGACTTCTTCCTTATACCGATATAGTTCAGTCGGTTGTGGATAATCTAACTATTGTTGATAGGAAGATTATTACTAGCAAGCACATAGTCATTAGGTCTTTTACCAGTGAGGATTTGCAGAAAATGTGTCATCTGCATGAACCACAATACAAATATGACAAGGAATATGTTGAGCCATTTCTTAAAGAGCATGGACATGCATTGAAGTGAATTAGAGGTTGGAGGAAGGACTCAAACAAACAAAAAATGGAAGAGCGTGGTAAGTATTTTGTTGACTCTCTTTCTGGTCCTTATTCCCAAATTGTTGCTATGATGTGTAGGTCGCATGCACTACCAAATGTAGATTTTTTTTTATTATCAATGGGTACCTCTAATAGATGGAGATTTATAAGGGTTTATATTTGATTGGGCCATTATGCTTTCATACAATTTAGCTACCCATATTTTAGCCTTTAGAAGTAAATGTAGAGTTTCTGAAAATATAATCCCTCCTTTCTAAGTGAGTGCCTATATTATGGATGATTTATGTTTTTCTATGGATTTTTCATCTATGGGTTAGAAGTGGACTTTGCAAGACCTAACTCCCATTGATGTTTATAATGATATTTTATGGGACCCAAAATATCATCATCATTTCTATCAAATCTTCCACAGGGTCATGCCACCAACCTATAAGGTTATCTTTGGTACAAAGGCACCTCGAATGCCTCTAGAAGCTGAATTTGATCTTTTGCAAGTGGGGAATTGGTTGGGTGAGGAATCATTTACCTATATCAGGGTATATTGAAGTTTAGAAAACCCTCATGTTTTAAACTTCTGAGTAGGTAGATAGCTTATCAAACTGTTGGTAATGGTTTTTCCAAAGTCCTAAAAGAATACAACAAAACAATCTAGCCTTCTTTCCCAGCTCAATTTGGTATATTTTCTTTAGACAATTATAATCATGCACAAATTGAAATACAAACTATTCAAGCTCTTGGTTTTCCTAATATACCTAATAGGCAGTATGATCCCCATCTTGTGGTTAAAAACATCATAGTTGCACAAAGTATTAGACAGTTTGTTCATGAGCTTGACAAATTTGATGATTTCTTTGAAAAGGATTCATCTTATTCATTGGTGGCACAAAGAGCAGATGAACATTTGATCAATGAAGAAATCAATTAGTTTATGCAATATAGAGCCTCCAAGCTAGCGAAACTTCCCATGAATTCATTGCAACTTCCTCAAGAGAAAATCATTAATGATGATGCTAAAGTTACTAGTTCTACACAGTCAATTCATTCTTCTCACACAAAAGTAGCATTTGCCTCTTCTTCTTCTCAGGTAGAAGGATTTGTGCCTGATACTAGGTTAGAAGAGATTTGGAAAGAATATAATCAAGCTCTAGATTTCAAGATTGATAAGCCTCGGGCTATTAAGACTACTCAAGAAATGAAGGTTCAGGACACCCTAAAGAATCCTGAACAAACTCCTAGCACAATGAAGGTTCCTAAGAAGCTTTTGGATGACAAGGATATAGAAATTATACCAGCCTTTCATTCTTCTGAAGTTGTTTTAAATATTGAGGAGATTACTCCATTAGACATTTTCTATAGCCCTCAGCACAAATCTATAGTAAGAAGAGGGAGAAATAAGAGAAAATTTGATCAGTCCCAAGCATTAGTCTCTAGTAATGCATCTTTTGAAGTATTATGGAAAGGCTCCACAACAAATCCAACATAGGAATTGGGTAGAATTACTCAATTTACAGGCACTTATGTCTCGACCACCTTTGATAAAGCCGTCTTAACCACCTTTGATAAAGCCACAAAGATACAACAATTGCTTAAGGAGAAAGAGGAGAAAATTTCACTGTTGGAACAAAGTATTGAAGCAGAAAAGCAGAATATTACAGAGCAATGGCACTCACAAGTGGAAGAGATTCAAAAAATATTTGATTCTCTCAAAATTAAGCACGATATAGATACAAGGCCATGGATGCACATATTGACGAGTTGCACAAAATAATTGAACATTTGAATATCAATCTAGAATTGGCAAAATTCAAGAAAGAGGCTAAAGAGTTGAACACTCTTCTTGCCCATCAACAGATAGTCTTTTGCCAGAAATTGGAAATTATTCATGATCAATGGAAGATGACAAACTCTCTGGTAGATCATGTATCATATATGAAAAACTAGTTTGAAGAGATGGAGGAGAATATTTCTGGTTTCCTAACCCTACAAGAAAGTGAGGAAGGAATATCAACCAATCTTCCTAAAATCGAAGAGGCCCATAAAGAAATTGTTTTCAAAGAATGGGAGATTCACATAAAGCAAGAAGAAGCAGCAGTTTACCAAGCTCGAGACATTTCAAGCAATATCATTGAGGCAATCAGTGATAATTTACTCCAACCTAATCTCATTCTGAGTTGTTCCAAAGGAACTTTATCCGATATCAAACTTTTGACTAAGACGTGGCAGGAATGTTTCAAGAAAAGGGTCGATATTATTGATCAATTGACCAAGATTAACTTAGAACATCATTGGCAGCTCTTGGTCGAACCACATAGTCAATGGTTAATGCTTCGATTCCTATCGAACACCACCATATAGATGTTACCAGCATTGAGAGATGTCATATTCATCAGTCAGATGCAGATTCAGTCAAAATCTCCACCTGAACTGAAAAATATGATTGATATCTTTGAGTTACAACAACGCATCAGAGGACAGTCTTCCTCCCAAGCATAGGAAATTTGTTGTAACTAATTCTAGATGTGTTCCTTTTAGTTACTCATGTTTAAGACTGCTTGAAGTTGTTTTTATATTTTCTATGTTTATCTTTTTTTAAGAAACTATAAATTCCCTCTCATAGATAGAGACGAGGGTTCAAAATTTTTGTAAGGGGACGCTTAAATTTCACTACTGTAATTACGTTTTTCTTAATATCAAGTTGAACCATTGCCATTATATGATGAGAAAATCCATGGTGTATTGAGCACTATTATCCTTTATTTGTTTATTTGCTTAGAGTAGAATGGAATTCTTTTTTTGTTCACAATATATGCGTTAAAGAAATCTCTCATTATCAGTATTATTGTGCCTGGTCGAGATTTCAATTCATATGTGAACAATGAGATCTTAGTATATGTGGTGATTTAACCAACTAATTTAATTAACTATTTAATTAAATTAGTTCTCTTTATTTGAGTTAACTTCATAATTACATGATGATCTATATTGTTATGATAATTGTGAAATATTTATAATCACATATACCATCAACTTACCTGGGATAAATAGTAGTATATTAGTTTCTATTTCAATTTCTATTCATATTAGATCATTATATCTTTATTTACTCCATTTCATATTCTTTTATAAGGGAAACTTGTCCCATAATTCCAGTCGGGCCCATCTTCCAAACGGGAAAAGATCTCTTCTAAGGTCTGCACCAGGTGGTTTCCCCTAATGTTGATGCAGTCATTCAGAACCATCAACATGCCCTAAAAAGAATTGAAGAGATGACTATGAAAGGAATGATGATCGTAAAAGAAGAGGAAGGAATCATGCATCTTTTGATGATATACATGAGCCATCTTCAAAAATGAGGCATAGGAGACATGATTCTGAATTTGAATACTCATTTTTTTGTGCTCTTACATGTTCCATTGAAAACCATGATGAAATTTGTCTTGTGGGCAGTGATGCTTCTAGGCACATGACTAGAAGTCGTGATCATCTATCTGAATTGGCTAAAAATAAGTGTACTCAAAAGTTTTAGCTTGCAAATAATGGAAAATATGATGTCAAAGGCATTAGTATGTCCTCCTTTCAATGAGAATCTAGAGGTAATGTATGTATTAACAATATTTTATATGTTCCTGGTTTGAAGAAAAATATGTCATCCATATCATCTCTTGAAGAAAAAGGATATAGAGTTGATTTTGTTGATGGACAAGTCTTAGTATGGAAGAAAAATACATCTTTTGAAACTACTAAAGTCATTAGGGTACGAATTGGAGGACTATATTGTCTCCTTGGTCACTCAATCCAATATTTTCTACACAACACTACTAAACTTAATGAGATTTGACATTGAAGGTATGCTCATATGCACTAAAAAGATTTGGGAGATTGAAATGTTTTGTTAAAGGTGTACCTGAACTTAAAGCAGACCATGATGGTGTTGAAATTTGGTACCTGAGGACAGGTGGTTCCCTTAGGCTTTGATCTTTGGCCTAGGGAAAAGTGTTCAAAAGATTTTAATTTTTCTCATAAAGTGACTTTATAATTTTTATAAAGTTAAAATCTAATTTAAAAGTGACTTTAAGTGATAAAGTTACTAAGTCTAATTTTAAAGTGACTTATATAAAGTCAATGAAAAATTAGAAAGGAAAAGTGACTTTGGAAATAAATGACTAAGTGGGTCTTTATTAAAGTGGGGTGAATTAAAAAATAGAAAGTGAGATTTAATGTGCATTTAATCTCAGCCATTGATCTAAATTTATCTCAGCCATTGGATTTAGGGATCACCCAAAAGTCATTTAGGGTTGGATTAAAGGAGGAAAAGGAGGAAAAGATCATTCATTCTTTCATGAGCAGATTGGGAGAAGGAGAGCAAGAG
>APFE030635867.1:0-22054 GCA_000404065.3 Pinus taeda
TCACAACTGCTTGGTTGATTCTAGCACGATAGCCAACGTTATGCCACTATCCATTGCAAAGAAGATCAATGCACGATGGAGCGAAACATCTACGCGAATCATCCAACTTGATAGAACATCAATACCAACCATTGGTGAACTACGAGACGTGATCATCTGACTATCTCATGATAGTCGAGTCCACCAATGAATCAACATAATTGTTGTGGACATACTAGAAGCATATGGCCTTCTACTTAGTAGAGACTGGTCTAGTAAGATAGATGGATATTTTGCTACAGACAGGTCTCACATGTGGCTTTCGTACAGGCGAAAATGCAACCAAATCCGAGTGTTATCTGAGAGGTATATGAAAATTAATGTCACTCCCCTTAATGACGAGAATGAGCCATTGGCCTTCGTAGAACTCATGTTTGGAAACTGCCTCCTAGAAAATACATTGGAGTGTTATCCTACATGGCCAGTTCTAACCTCATCAGACAAGCAGTTGGGACTCCTTCCTTACCAAACTGATGGTAATGAAACTTGTATAATATATTTTCCTGATAGTAGTAGTAGTAGAAGCTACAGTGGAAGCAGTAGTAATAGCACGCCAAACGGTCCATGTACAGACGAGTTGTGGACCATGAGTCTTGAACAATCTGAAACACATGATGGCTCAAGGATCGAGTGTATATCAGCCATCCAAAACGATATACAGAGCATGATTTTGAGCTGTTTGCAGTTTGAATTCACAAACAACGATGCTGAGTATGAAGCTATCGTGCTAAACATAAAAAGGACCATTGCTACGAATAAACAAAGCATCTTGGGGACCTATCATGATCCGAAGATGGCCAATCTTGGTGCAAACTACACACTGTAGTAGCAAGAAATCTTTGGCCACTTGAGTACACACTACACGCAAACAATCTAACATGAGATTCCAGGTAAAGGAGGAGACAAGACATTACAACAAAGACCAGGTAACACATACATGTTCTTTGCACTCCTTTTATTGAAAAAATCGACTAACATTTGAAGTAATTGGACTACTTGCAAAGTTTGTCATCATACTTGGTTTTATAATATAAATCCCACACGTAAGAAATATGGGAAAATCTGCTTATGCATTGACTTCAGAAACTTGCACCCTTCCCAGAATAAAAACAACTACCCCGTGCCATCATCCAAGCCCATGTTGCGCGCAGTACCTGAAATAGTGGTGTTGTCTTCACTTGAAGGTCTTCTGGAATGCCACCAGGTCCCAGTAGTGGAACTCGGTGGACTTGCACTAGTCCACAAGAAGCTTGGCCCACACAAGTATCATTTGCAGTCACCGGGTAGGAGGATTGACAACCTTCCTACCAACGACCAAGATCTCAAACATTATTTTCAGTAGGTCAGGCTATGCCCATGCCTTGTACATAGTCTCCTTGCTATTTGTTGTTTTCATTGTGTTTGTTTTACTTATTATATTTGTTTTTGCTTTGTTTTATTTTTCTTACTATTTTTGTTCATGTTCATTTTTTTTTTATATTACTATTTTTTTTCGAGAAATAAGTGCTGTCGATTACTATGTTCCAGCTTTTGAATAGAGTATGTGGCTAGAATTGGAAGAAACTTATGACACTGCAGCACTTGGCCAGTCTTGTGTTCACCTTCTCTTTGCTTGGCTGTAACCTTCGACCGATGAAGTCTTGACGAAAAATACAAACCGGCTACAAGGGAAGTCTTGGTCCAATCGTAAACTTGTGTTTACACTGGGAAGCCCCATGCCTATACTCAACCTTCTGCTCTATGTGTTCAATCTCATCCCACTAGTAGAAACGGAGAAGGGGAAATCTAAATGAGAAAACCTATATGAAAGGTATTAAATGATTCTCTAAAGGAACAACCTCTTCTGCTCTCAATAAGTTGGGATCCCTCTTCTACCCCAAAAATAAATAAGTTCCTATGCACATTCCTCTTGAAAAACACAAAGGCGAAAGAAGAGAAAGGCTTCATGCGCAGAGAGGTGAAGCATGCAACTCCACCAGGGTATTGACCAAGCTCACTGGTAGTGGATAAATGTGTGTGTTCTTGCATGACTCCATTGGGGTACTGTTGAGGTCTGCTGACAGCAAAGCAACACCAGAGATGAAAACTTATACTATGAAAATCTTCAACTCATGAGCTAAACTACCCTTCTCAAATTCGACACACTGAGAGCTAAGCTGAACTTTTGATTGTGTTTGAGTGAGTTGGCAAAGGGTTAACCACGTATGTCCATGAGGTAAGTGGGGAAACTAAAGTAACTTGCACAACAATTCAATACTACCCAAAAGACCAAGGCCCTGTGCTAGAAATGAACTAAAATAGAGAAGCTGGAGTTCTACCAGTGTGTCGCCAAGTGTTGTAGCGGCTACAAACACCCTCCAAAATTTTGGCCAACACCAATTTTAGAGCCTCCCTTGAAGAGTTCCATTTGATGACTACAAACACTTGGGTTCACTCTGTGAGCTCATGTGAGTCTTTGCATCCACCTTGCTTGCTCTTTCATTTCAAGTTTCTACATGCTGGTGTCTAAGTCATGCTTGCGACCATGTTCTAGTTATGCTCAAAGTCTTTTCTTCGTATGTGCTTGTTGTGTTTGCTATGAAAGCATCTGTCACACTTAGACATAGAGTCACATTCACTATCATGTAAATGTCGTCTCGATCAATGAATGGTCAATCACGACTGTCACTCTTGTCACTTGCACCGTCGGTCAGTCATGTTGAGCATGCTTATCTAGATGGCTTGGGTCATTTCGTCTTCAAGTCATGTGAGTGTGTGTTCGTATGATTACCTATGCATCTTTTGATCATTCACACACTTAGTCATTTTTGCTAAAGTTATGATGACCAGGCTCCACTCTGACAGTTGTACCATCACCCCACTTTCGACTCGATCAATTGTTAACTAGAATAGTGCAGAAGCACCTAGATAGTCTTTTCAAGCTGCACTTCCCACAGGCATTTCAATTGACCCTCATGCTGGCCACCCAGACAAACGGACCCAGTAGTCACCCTAGGACTGAATCCCCTCAAAATTTGTGTTGAGGCCACTAACCTTAATCACTGAGCTAGCTGAGGAAATTGCACAGAAAGGCCAGACAGACACCAAGCACCCGTCCTTGTCTCCCTCAGAAAATTGCACAGTTTTCCTAGTCAGTCATCCCGATAGTCGACTGACTGTTCATCTCAAAAATTGTACAGTGGTCATGAGCAGGCCTTCCACTACCCATGAGTCATCTCAGCTCAAAAATTACGTAGAGATGATCAACAAGTTAGCCTCTCAGCCTCAGTGCAGTCTCCCTTGCCAGCATCCCCTAGTAGCAGACTGCTAGTTCCCTCCAGAAATTGCATAGTTTCTACTGCCAGTGTCTTTAGCAACCAACTGGCAGTTCCCTCTGGGAATTGAGCAGTTTTGGCTGCTAGTGACCCCAGCAGCCAACTGGCAGTCTGCTCTGGGAATTGCGCAGTTTTGGCTACCAGTCCCTTGGGCAGTTCCCCCAAAAAAACTGCGCAATCCCTGCTTGCTAACCCTTCATGTAGCCCGACCTGCTCCTCTAGAAAATTACGTAAATCTAGCCTTCTGGCCTCGACTACCCACTCATTTTTGAAACTACACAAATGTTGCCTACCTTGCTTTGTAGCTCAGACTGTCCCTCCAAAAATTTGTGTAATTTTGTCTCCTATCCAAGCCAGACCTCGCAAATAGTCACTGTCGACTCAGATCCCCCATCTTCATCACTTCGTGATTTTTGTGCAGTTTTCATTAGCAATGCCTGGAGCCATCATCCTGCTTCATAACCTTGCTACCTCTCTCGGTCACCTGCATCCGAAATGATCATGCATCATTGTAGACTAGGAGGTTTTGGATTTGATGTCATCTCGTCATGAGTGAATGCAGGTATAAGTACACCAAAAAACGTGGAAAGATGATGAACGGGATGAACGAAGGGAGCACATACAGAAGGACAAGTTCACCAATGGACAAACAAACGATGCATGCGAAACGTACAGATGCGACGAACATGCACCTTCACGAACAAACGAGCTTGTCAAGCCTTCCAACATGCAAGTAAGGAACAACATGTTAAAGCTTCATCAAGCGAGCCAAGGACCATCGAAGACTCTGTGCACTTCACCAGGTGGAGGTGAAGCTGTGATACACCATGAAGACATCCATCACCCAAAAACACTATAGCTTGACATGCACCTTTGCGAACAGATGAGCCTGTCAAGCCTTCCAACATGTAAGCAAGGAACAACATGTGAAAGCTTCATCAAGTGAACCAAGGACCATCGAAGACTTCGCACATTTCGCCATGCGGAGGTGAAGCTATGATACACCATGAATACATCCATCACCCAACAACAACATGAATGTACCAACACTGTCATGTAAAGTCATGTCGAGTCACGTCATGAGTCATGTCACCCACATCTCCACTATGAGTTTTTTATCAATCATTGTGATGTAACATGGAAGTCCAAGAGACCCACTTGTTGAATAAAGAGTCATGTAAGTCGAAAAGTCATGGAAGTCAAATAGTCATGAGGGTAGTCAAACAACCATAAGGGTCAGATTCACCCTTGGCTATAACTACCCCCTCTTTCGTACATGAAGGAATTTTCACCTCAACTGCTCCCACATAGCCAAGAGAGTCTGTAATATTTTCTTTGAGGAGTAAGTAGTGGCTCTAACACCCGCACTCGGGGTTAGTGATGTGTGGTGTAATGATGTGTCTTGGAACTTTTGCTTAATTCAAAAGCTTGCTAACAAGCCAACACATTTTCACACATGTATTGTATTTGTTGTAAGATTGATCTTTAACACTTGTAATGCATATTGCTTTAACCTATGTTCTACAGCTGAACGAATTCATTTATTGTAATGCATAATCTATTAATGGAAATGTGTTGTATATGCTGTTAACGCTGTCTCACCCGTGTAGATTGCTCTCCTGGACATTAGACAGAACTTTGACATGAAACTTGTTGTAACAACCATTTCACTCGTTAGGACTGATCAGTTGAGTGCTGTACGTGTTATCTTACCTTGTATGTTGTGATTGCTGCATCCATGTCGACTGCTCCTCCGAAAGCTGTGCATGTCGTGTTGTGTTGTGTGTTCCTAGCAGTGTTGGGACTGCTCCCAATTGACCTCGAACTCACTCTCACCCTCTCTCTTGATAGTGAAATAACCATTGAAACAAGTGAAACTTACACTCACCAGGCACACAAACCTCACTTCTCGAAGACAAAGCAAACCACTCTCTTGTGTTGATAAGCAAGAGTTGAGGCAAATCCTTAAGACAATGGCAACTGGGCCATCATACCATATGGGACTCCCACACCAAATGATCTGAGGTCTAGTTGGGACTTCATACTGGGGTGATCCCCTAAATGTTGGTAGGTCCAACACCGTCAACAAGTGGTTAGCGAAGAAACATGATGCAATATCCTAAAGAGCACAAACATTAGTAGCAGTAGAGGCAAGCATACCAATGCGTGACAAGGGAAAGAGGAAGACTGTCGATTGCATGGAGGAGGAGAAAAGCTACAAGTTTCGAGAAGATCCATTGGTAGAGAAAGGAGCTGTGGCTATAGAGGCAAAGAGGAAACAACGCGATAAACGAATCGCACAAAGGAAAAGGGAGAAGAGAAGAATGGAGGAAATTGAGAAGGAGTTGCATGAGCTGAAGGAGAAACTCTGGAAGGAACAAGACCTGTGCAAACAGAAGAGGGAAGCGTAGTAGCAACATGTACAACAAGGGAGGTAACATGTGCAAACAGATGAAACAACACTCGTATAGGTAGTGGATTCATTAGAATAGCTGGCATCAAGCAGATAGGGTGAACCATCATAGGAGTAGGACTTCGCTTGTGAGATAGACAAAGCACTTCAACAGTTGGATACAAATATGGAGCAACGGGAATTAGAACATGACATCGACCTTATGCCTCACCACCAAGAGGCCAACTTACCTACTTCATTGCATCTAGATGATGAGCAAGTCTCAAGCGACCGAGGAGGCACTGAGATCCTCAGAGATCAGATGGAAGGAGATATTCACAACATCTCATTCAATGAGTCTCAACATAGAATTGTGTAGTCTCATAGAGTGTCAAATCTGAATGATCATACATATCCTGCACAAGTTGAGGAATGAGTCATCGTGTTTGACGTGCATAAACATATAACAACCTTGGCTGATGCAACTAGAGTGTATGCTGAAGCCACTAGCTCAAGTGTTCGCTTTTTGATAGATGAAAATGAGCGAATGGCTAGAGAAATTCAGATGGCCAAGAAAGGAGGAGAGTTGGTGATAGCATCCACTTGAGCTGAACTGAAGAAAAAAATACTAGACGAAGTATTGTCCCTTGACACAGTTATGTGAGCATTGTACTCCAAGTCTGGCACCGTGCATAAGGTAGTCGTCCATCTCAATGGATGGCAACTATTGTTGGGTACGGGCCCCCTAGGGTCAGGTTTTGGGGTCAAAATCCAAAGTTTTAGGGTTAAAGGCCCAATTTTTGTATAAAGAATGTAAAGTCTCTGCATTTTGTGATCACAGAGCGCGAAGATGTAAAGAGTCATCAAGGGTTTCTACCCTTGGTTTAGGTAACTTGTGTTGGCTTTATGAGATCCACCCTTGGTTCGCGGACCATGGGATTGTATAAAAAGGGAAGTAATAGAAGAGTCTAAGGCAATATTTAGTGGATAATGGAGGTTGATGAATGTAATGGGCTGGTGAGAGCTGAGAGTGAAGAGTCTTAGCATAGGAAAGAGGCTTTGTAGCTGTGTGTGCAGAGGCCTAGGGTAGAAGCCTGCAGCTGAGTGTGTGGACCCCTGCAGCTGTGTGCATAGGGTAGTTAGATTCTGTAAAGGAGATCTAAACATCAATAAAGAGAATTATTTTGAACTTACCAGTGTATGAGTTATTTTACTTCTGTTATGAATGCATGCGATTATGTTATGTGAATATTGGGTTTAATATTTAATGCTATATTGATGTGCGAGTCTATGTATTTTACTTTGTTATATGAATGCAAGTAAGAATATTTGTTTACGCAAAGATAATCGTAATACATGTTGAAGTTATCCACTACTTAAGCTATGCTGGGTAAGTACAACAATAAGAGTAATTACAGAGGCGCGTAAGTGTCTGAATCACCTATTTAGGGTACACGAAGGAAGATCGCAGACCTTTGCGAAGGTCTCGAAGTTGAATAAGAGAAGTATATCGATAAGCCCTAAAAAGCTTATTGGTCTGCGTGAAGGAAGGGTTAGG
Organism: Pinus taeda; assembly: GCA_000404065.3. NCBI lineage: Eukaryota > Viridiplantae > Streptophyta > Pinopsida > Pinales > Pinaceae > Pinus > Pinus taeda. Next base: position 7,304 of record APFE030635867.1, read on the forward strand.
GTATAAAATGACATCACTACCATCTTAGGGTGTGGAAACTTGGTTCCTGCATCCCCCCATATTGCTTTGAGTGAGACTTTAGTCCGTGCTTTGCGAATTGATGCCGAAAGGGCCATTAGTGTATTGATTTGCTTGGCTAATTAAAGCTGAACATGGGTCAGGGCCCATCAAGCCAACAAATGGTTCTTCTTCTGGGACTAGGATCTGCATAAAGAGATGTGTGATGTCACATCACTAGAATCCAACTAAGAAGGAGATCAAACACTGGTTGAATAGAAAAATCCACGAATTCGTGACACAAGAGAACATGAATTCGTGATTGATGAAAGAATAGTGGTTGGACAGATATTTGTACACAAAGATACACGAGATCTTCTTCTGTTTCTTCCCAGTTGAATTGTACGAGTGTATTGCGAAATTGTCAGAAAACAAAGGAAGGTGGAGACTTGACAGTCCAATAGTCTAGACCCTGGAGTTAGTGCAGAGATTAGAAGCCTCCTAAGATAAGATCACATGCACTGTCGATCATTGGATCGATTGTATCATAGGAGGGTTCATGATAGAGTTCGTGGTCGATACCTCGGTCAGTTACAACAAAGCAGAGCACCGCTTCTTTAAGGGGCCGCGAGGTAAGTATTTAAAATCTTTAAATACCTGGATTAAGATTCTCTTGTGTGAAAAGTAGGTTATGTAGCTACCTTGATGTTTGGGTCTACGCAAAGTGGAAAGACCTTTAGAAACAGAGGAAAAACAGGCCCTAAATATAGCCCACAGATTGAACCTCCTCTGAGTGATGACAAGGAAGCAACATATGCTTCTCTAGAGAGTGTTGTTCAGTTGATAAAGCAAGGGTTCTCGTGAATACCCTATCCACCCACACCACCTCCATCTTCACCTCCATTGTATACACCTTCGCCTACAACACCACCACCTTTGCCACCATTCAGTATGGCGAACTTAGTAAAGCTACCTATATTTAAGGGCTTGGGAAATGAGGATCCAGACCAGTTTTGGTTTGTCGCAAAGGCTGTATGTGAAGCTCAGGCTATCAGGGATGATAAAATGAAGAAAGCAATGTTGGTTAGTGCTTTGCAGGATTGCATGCTAACATGGTACATTAAGTACTACACTAATAACCCGACGTCTGCGTTGGTAGATATCTAGACTACGCTGAATAAGAAATTCAGTAGACCTAAGTATGAAGCACAATTAGTTGTGGGATTCAAAGAGATCATGATGAAGCCTGGCCAGACACCCTAGGATCTGGATTAGAGATTGAAGTGTACAATCCACGAAGCTAAGATGAATCTGACAGATGGGCAGCACCACGAATGGTTTGTGGCTTCACTCCTGCCTCATCTACCTCATCTAAGGTTTCACTATCACAACAAAAGATTGGGACCCAGGTGGAAGCCCTAGAAATTGTGATGAGGTTGCCTAAGGCACTGATGCAAGATGCTAATTTAGGGGTTCAGTAGATTCATGCGCAGTTGCAAAAACTTTGCCTAGAAATGTAGAGTCTAAAGAAAGATACAACAACTCGGCCAGATATGCATGAAGAAGTTTGGTGCCTGAAGTGCAAAGGCCAGGGGCATGACAAAGATCACTATCGAGTCTTCGCAAATTATGTTACAATATGGGGACCAATGGCTATGAGGCTGGAAGCTCCAATAGGGCCAAGTACACGGCCCGCACTGTGGTGTGCTATCAGTCAGGTAGCTGGAAAACATGTGATAGACAATTTCCATTTGCTGCAGAAATTCATATAGACATCGCAACAACTCTTTTTCAACTTCTCTCAATCGGTGAGTCATGATGAGTGCAATTACTGTAGTTATGAATTAATGTTGGATAGAATGCCTACATATAGTGTGAAAGCAGAAACGCGACCTTCCAACCAAGGCACTGGGGAGCATGAGGAAAATATCAGGGGTGCGGATGATGCCGAGGTGGAGGAGGACTTGGTAGAGGTCAAGGACAGGTCATTTGTTACAACTGTGGAGGACCGAGACACTACACGCGAGATTTCCTGAATTCGATGCGTCTGTCGTGCTGCTATTGTACTTAGTTTGACCATGCAATTGAAGATTTCCTGGTATTGCTGGCTAAGATACGTGAAAAGGGGGCGCAGCTGCCGTAGCCGAGTTAAAACTTGCAGATGATGAGGGCTGAGCCTTGCGAAGAGGATATCAAGGTAAATATTTTGCTATAGAGTGGGATGATGACTGACAAAGATAAGGGGAAGTAGTCTGAGGAAAGTGAATGGGTCTGCAAAGCTCTAGAAAAAGAGGTTGAGTTTGATCTGAAGTGTGCACGAGAAAAATTTATGGAAGCAAAGAAAATATTCATGGAGGCCTCTTCCTCAGGAAGTCAGGAAAGGCCAGCTGAAGGGATGGACCCTTCCATGCTTACTACTTTCTTGGAGACTTGTATTAAGCTACCACGTGACAACAAGGCTGTGAAAGGACTACAGGAACTGATAAATAAGTGTGACATGAAAGAAAAGGCTCTTGATGGACCACGCATAGTCAGGAAGATTGATAAGTATAAGGCAAGAATGGGGTGTGAGATGAGGCTTACTACGTAGATAGGAGAATATGAGATGGATCAAGTAATTCTAGATCTTGGGTCAGACACGAATGTCTTGCCTAAAAAGACCTAGGAGAGGATGGGGAGACCTATACTGTAGTGTTCTCTGATTCAGTTAATAATGGAAAATCAACAGAGAATCATCCCCATGGGAAGATTGGAGGGAGTGACAGTTGATATCGAGGGTGCGAGTGCGTTGGATGACTTCGAAGTGATAGAGATCGTGGATGAAAACAATCTATATCTTGTGCTCCTTGGGATCGATTAAGCCACTGACATAAATGGGGTAATCAATTTGAAGAAGAGAAAGATGATATTTGAGAGGAAATCGCTCTGCATAGTGGTACCCCTGGACCCTACAAAAGGACCACGATATATTGAACCGGTCCGCGATTATGAAAGCAATGATGATTTGGACCAGATTTAGAAGATAGTGGTATGAGATCAGGATTGGGTGAATCCAATAGCAGATGGACATATTGCATGGGACCGCGAAAGATCCTGCACATCAGATTCAGATGAGGATTTCAAGCACTAGCAGAATCGACTACATGAAGTATCTATGCTGTGCTGCAATATGATGACCAAGTCATTGTGTTGTGTATTGTTAAGGGTAAGAAATTTGCCTGACTATGATGGTTAGCTAATGTTTATAACTTTTTGGATGCATTGAGAGAGAAGTTCCAGAGAAGCATTGCTTCCAGGCCTTGGATTGGGCGTTGTGCGCTACGCCAGTGAGATGGTGGGGCACACATAAGGACAATTTTGATGATTGGCACGTGTACATAAAGATGATGAGGGTGTGGTTTGGTCACCCACAAGTGCGGCTAATAGAGAAATATGATGGAAGGAATGACCTGCGCGATCACCTGGCCAAATGGACTAAGGTTTATGGAGCAGAGCCTCAGCCTGAATGGGTGCACCTATTTTGTCATACTTTGGATGTAATACCGATGAACTAGTACTTGGAGACAGAGCTCCGCCATGGCACTGAAGAATGGGACATTTTGCGACAGGGATTCTTGTCGACGTTTAACTTTGAGGATGGGTTTGAGAGTATTAACGAAGTATTGTAGGAAGTTAAGGCAATAATCTTCAGAGTACCACAGGATTCCTTGGACTTGATTCAACTAGATTGGACCACCCAACTGAGCCACGTGTTGGAGTGCTACAATGTGACTGTCTAAGAAGAGGATGAAAACCTGAGGAATGTTAACATCCGAGAGATTGAAGGTCACCGCGAAGTTGAAGGACCGCAAATTGAAAATCCAGATATCACCACACCGCTAAGAACAAAACAAGTGAACATTGGGATAGAGGCAGAGCCGAAGTTTGCAAAGATTGGGGACTACTGGGATGACACAAAAGTAGAAAATGTTTCTGAATTTCTCCACGAATACCAGGACTTGTTCCCTATGAAGTTCTTAGAGCTAAAGGAGATAATAGGAGACCTGGGGGTGATGAAAATTACACTAAAACTGGAGGCAAAGCCAATCAAGCAGAGGCCTTACTGCCTCAATCTGAAGTATAAAGAAAGGGTCCACTTAGAGTTGGAAAAAATTCTTGCGGTAGGCATCATTGAAGAAGAATCTGATTCAGTAAGCCCAATGGTAGTTCAAGACAAGAAACAAAAACATGAAATAAGGATATGCGTAGATCTCAGGAAGTTGAATGACGCCTGCATACATGATCCCTTTCTAACTCCATTCGCAGACGAGGTGCTGGATAATGTTGGCAATCAGGAAGCATATTCATTCACTGATGGGTTCTCTGGGTACCATTAGATCAATATCACGCCAGAGGATAGAAGTAAGATGACTTTCATGACTGAATGGGGATGCTTTCGGTATACTATGATGCCTTTTGGACTGAAGAACGCACCGATGATATTTTCGCGGGTAGTCATCATGGCATTTAAGGACTTAATCCACAAGTTTCTTGAAGTATATTTTGATTATTGGATGGTATTTGGGCTGGTAAAGTGCCACGTAGCTAGTCTACGCTTGATGTTGGATACATGTCGGAGGTATTAGATCGCGCTCAATTTGAAGAAATTCTTATTCTGTGTCCCTTTTGGGATCTTGTTGGGTCATGTGGTATGAAAACAAGGCTTGATGGTATACCCTATGAAGATCGCGGTCATAATCAGTTTGGAAGTGTGAAACAGCTGTGTGCAACATTGGGGCATACATGATACTATAGAAAGTTCATCAAAAGCTATGCCCAATTTACTGCACCAATGGAGAAGTTGCTAAATAAGAATGGTACGTTTTGTTGGAATGAAGAGTGTTAGTAAAGCTTAGATGTGTTGAAGGAAAAGATGGTCACCATGTTGATCCTAGTCTTCCTAGATTGGAAGAAGGAATTCATGTGCATGTGGATGCGTCATGTATTGCGCTCAGGGCAGCACTGACACAGGATGGTGAGGGAGAGTTGGATCACCTTATAGCATTTGCAAGTAGAAAATTGTCTAAACATGATAACAACTATTCAACAACAAAGTGTGGAGGACTTGCTATGGTGTACATGCTTCAAAAGTTAAGACATTACTTGTCGGGTGGACACTTCAAGATGTATACAAACCATTCTGCATTAAAGTACTTGGTGAACAAGCTTGTGTTGGGGGGAGAATATATGCATATGACTGTTGCTGTTTCAGGAATATGATTTCGAAGTTATTGTGAAGCTAGGACGATTGAATGTTGGACCGGATCATCTGTTGTGCATTGAAATAGAGAGGAGCCTACTAATTTGGAGGAAGGACTTCCTGACACATAGCTCTTTGTAGTACGTGTTGCAAACAATCATTTTGTAGATATCATACACTTTTTAACAATGGGGATGGCTCTAGAAGTGTATACTAGTCAACAAAAGGAGCTAGTTGTGCGCGCGACAAACTTTTCTGTCATTGCAGGACATTTATATAAAGTGGGCTTGGATGAAATTCTGTGATGTTACGTACCTGACTTTGAATGAAAGAAAATCCTTGCTAAAGCTCATGGAGGAGCCACGAGAGGACACTATGCAGGAAAAGATATAGCGCATAATATTTTATGAGCTGGGCTATGGTGGCTGATGCTTCATAAAGATTCAATGGCTTATTGTAAGGCATGTGATGCATGTCAAAGGATAGGTAGGCCATGGCAGAGGGGTGAGCTACCTCTAAATTCACAGATGTCATTATAGCCGTTCGAAATGTAGGCGATTGACTTTGTAGGACAAATTTAGCCTCCAGGAAAGAAGACGAGTGTGCGGTACATCATCAATCGTCTGAGTATTTGACCAGATGGGTGGAGGAGAAACCTATGAAGGACTATACAGGGGCAACCATAACAAAGCTCATCTTTGAGTATGTACTAACTAGATTAGGTTTCCCAAAGATTTTGATGAGCGATCATGGTACACATTTTCTTAATTAGATGATCAGAGCGTTGACGAAGGAGTTCTAGGTCTATCATCATAAGAGTACACCATATCACCCACAGGCTAATGGGATGGTAGCATTTAATAAGATATTGGAGAATGTGCTAACGAAGGTTTGTAATGCACAAAGAAATGACTGGGATGTGCACATACCCACAATGCTATGGGCTTACAGGACAACTTGCATAAAGCTGACTGGACAAATGCCTTTCAGGCTGGTTTATGGCATAGAAGCTGTGATGCTGACGGAGTACATTGTACCTAGTTTTCTCATAATGACATTCACAGGAATGGTGGATCAAAGAGCCCTGGAAGAAAGGCTCATGCAGCTAGCGGAGCTGGAAGATGATAGTTTTTGGCTGGATTCCATCAACAAGTTTAAAAGGAGTGTGAAAAGGTATGGAAGGATCGACACATCAAACTATGCACCTTCAAGGTAAATGATTTAGTATTATTATATGACAACAAGTTTGATAAATTTCCAGGAAAATTTTGGATGCATTGGCTAGGGCCCTATGTCATCAGGGAGATTACCGATGGTGGAGCAATTTAGTTGGTGAAGTTGAATGGAGAGCCATTTCTAGGGAAGGTAAATGGCAGCTGATTGAACCCATACACCAGGGATCTGGCCAAATGACTATATGGTGGAGGCACAATCTTAGCACTCCAGGCAGCTGAAAGGAGGCATGGGACTATAAAATACACTGCCTAGGTTATAGAGCTGCGCGACTAGGGAACTGTGCAGAAGGGAGGAATGTCATAGTATTGGCATAAGAGTGAAGGGAGCTGTGCTATAGGAGGAGAGACCATGGAGGGTAGCCATAAAGTGATGTTATGGTCACTGTTCATAAGTCGACAGTGGGAAAATGACTAAATGGAGCGGGGGGGAGGGGGGAAGGAAACATTTAAGTCGGAATTTAAGAGTAAGATCTGTGAAAATCTGTCGCGAACCTAGCATTTATGAGCGGATTTTGGGGGTAACGGTTAGATTCAAATTTGAATTTGCTTATAAATTACAAATGGTTTCCCAATGAAAAACACTTTGCATTCTGAGAATTGAGTTGTTGAGCTATCAAGCATGCATGAACCTTGACTATTTTGATGCTTTAGTGGGTAGCTCAATGTTTGAAAAGTTGCCTAAAGAAACCTCGGAGCTTATTACTGGATTCATGTTGGTACCCATGGAAACCACAAGTGCTGGAGGATCAATGGCATATGAGGGAGCTTCCTAGAGGTTGTGAGTGTGGAAATGCCTCCAGAAGTGCCAAAATCGTAGAGGTCGCCTAGGCCAAGTTCTATGCCACCCAAATAGGGTCCCAAGACAAAGAAGGATAAGTAGAAAGCAACACAACCGGTGTGTGAGTTGCCAAGAAAGCACTAGAAGAAGGAAAAGCCCACTGCGCAGGAGAAAGGCAAGGTGGTAGATTTAGAATCTGAGGAGGGCACCGAAGATGTGGATATGGGCGTAGAAGTTATTGACATAGAGGGTGTAGACCCTATCTAAAAGCTACCTGAGTACATCCCTCCCTGCGAGGGTAAGGTGAAGGTCTTGAATGACCCAGATGCGGGGAAATTTCTGCTAAATACCCCATTGCTGCCAGACCAGATCATGCTTGTGCTTGGTCTGCATTCCCGGTATTAAGTTGGAGGATTGAGACTTAGCGGACACAAAGCAATTCCCTGTTATAGACATTTTTGGGCACTGCAACCCCAATCATAAATGTCCATAAACTGAGGACTCCTAAGTCCCTAAAAGTGTTGCTTCACTGCCTAAAGGAACAAGGTCAGCTGATTACATCATCTCCCAGAAGTTCTCCACTAAAAAACTGCTTAGAAATGGTCAAAATTGGACCATACTGAATACCCAGTGCAGAGGGTGCGATGCATATCACCTTCCCAGTGTAAAGGGTGCGATGCATACTGGATGGCCCCTCTGTAGGGTGCGATGGGCTAGAATGGACAAATGGCAGAGACAGTTTGCGAGGTGGAAGATCATAGAATCTTCCAGAAGCTTCCCCTCTGACAATTGCCTCTCTGTTTTCGACCAGGGATGAGTAAGAGATCATCAGTCTCCAAGTGGAATCAAGAACTATCAGAGAGAGGACACTAATCAAAACCCCAGAAGATGTCTCACCCCCCTACAATCATTTATATATGGATCCCTCATCACAGAGATCCGGAGGCTGGAATCTTGTATCTTGTAGAGAAGTGATGTTGGTTTTCTGGTGAAACTTCATAGTGTTGGGTGATCTAAGCTTTACTTGAGGTGAAGAAGGGCTTTCTTGCTAGAGGATGATGCTGGGTCAGAACTATTGATTGTAATCCTCTTGCTATTCTTGATATTAATAAAGCTATTCAAGTTCTCCTCCATATTCTTGTATTTTTTATTGTATATGCATTTATGTGGTTAATACATATCTGGTCCTGTGTTATTTATGAATATAGATCTCTGTTCTTCGATAGTATTATGCTACTTTGATTCCACAGGTGCTCTTTGAAGCTGGGCAGACGAAGAAGAAGCAATAAAGATCTATCAGGAAGGAGAGGAATCAAGTAAGGAACCAAGCGCAAGACTAAGGTTGGTGTCCTTTGTTCCACTCTTATCTATTCTTCATAAATGAAAACAAAAGTAGTCTTTACTTGTTTTTTTCTAAGATAGCTACCAATCTTAGTGGGAATAGCATCTCCAAGTGGACACTATTCCCAGTAACAAAATGGTGACTCCGTCGGGGAGCGAATAGATTGTTTGTTATTCTATCTTTGTTTGTTTTATAAACTTACAGATGGAGCCTGAAGTCAATCCAGCTAGCCTTCGAACTGCATTTGTTATGCAAATGCAAAGTAGATCAATGCTGCTTCAGTCTATCTTTGGGTTTTTTTTATAAATTGAACAATCAATCTGCAAACGTTCTAATTGCCCTAAGTGGTGGCTCTAGTAACCTCCTTAGATCAACCCCTATGATTTACACTTACTGAACATCACTTACTCGGCCTAAATCCCTGAACTGAACTGTAAATTGTGAGCAAAGACTGGTTAAAGTCTCGCACTGGTACCATCGCACCCTCCCTTCAAGGCAATCTGTATGCATCGCACTTCCCGTGTGCAGTAGGTGAGATGCATATTGGATTCCCTGTGTGGCAGGTGTGATGGTTAGGGAAGGTTAATTTTACCTTCAGACTTTGGTTTTTCTTCACTCTTTTCAGTTCTATTCAGGAGTTTTGTTGTCTGTAATGAATATATCTCTGTGAAAACCCCCTTCTCTTCCATCATTCTGCCTCTATTGTGCAAAGAACTGTAAGTGTTTTTATGTATTGTGCACCATTTTCAGTTCTCTTTTGCAAATAAGTAGCGTAGTCGAACTATCGTTTCTTAATCTAAAATTGTCGTAAGTGTCGTTTTCAATCATAGAAGAGAATCCCATTGTTCTTGATAGTCGATTATACTGTTACTCTTGTATATGATTTGAATTAGTAGTTTTTAAAGTGTCGAAAATACTTTTCATTTCGAAATCGCAAAGTGTCGCCCTTATCTTCACTTCATTTTGAAAATAAATTTGTTAAGTATTGTCGCTTTGAAAATAATTCAGATTTGCACTTAGCATTCTTCTTGTCATTTATACATTAAGAAGGCTGAAAACAAATACATGCATGTGAATTTGCATTTAGACTGCTTAGTTTGATTTAGGAAAGTGCATTTAGTGTGTGCTATGTGCTCTTTGTTGAAATATTATCAATTTTCTTTCCTTAGTAGCTAGGATTTTCAATGCCAAAAGAAGATTAAACAATTGTTTATCATCTTAGATTGCATTTTAGGAATTGTATACACATCACGTGGTGAACCTGAAAGGAAAATTTTTAAACAAGATCGACTATAAAATAAATTTAATGAATCTAAAAACGCTTTGGAACCTAACGCACAACATCTAGAAGTCTACGCTAGAGACGTATTCCAACATCATAAAATCTAGTAACTGTTGTTTTCATTGTTGGTTGGGTGATTCCTCCACTCTGAGATGACAAGTGCTAGTATGGACTTGTGCTCCCACGTACCATCGAGTATATATTGGGAGACCACAATAGGCTATATCCTTTATCCTTTGGAAGCCGTGTCTGTCACCCTATCGATCGCAATGCACTGAACACAGCATTCGGGAAGATTGACTGTCGTACCATAAAAAGTATTCTGCAGTTTTGCGATTGGTTTGGTAATCCCCTCTGCCTAGATTTCTAGAGAAGTCTCTTTCATTCCTTTTTAGACTCCTTAAAACAAAAGGTCCATCTGAGCACTTGTCACTTCCGGCTCATTAAAAATCGAAGGTGACTAGAGTCATCTTTTGTTTTTTCTCGACCCTTAAAAATTGAAAAAACAAGTTGTGTCAAAGCGTCTAAAATTTATTTTAATCGGAAAAACATCACAAGTTCCCTCATTTGTCTTTAGGTTGAGGAAAATGGAGTCTACCAACTAAGGATTTCCCCTTGGAGGAAATCCTAGTCCAATATCCTCTTGGGAAGATGTTGGTGCACCCCATATGGCCACATTGTCACTTCCAGGGTTGATGATTTGTTTTCCCGTATGGCTCTTCTCTACCTATGTCATTCAGAATACCGTAATTCCTGAACAGTCAAGTCAGCAACTAGATGATACTAGAGTTACCCCCAGCCTTCTACTTTGTCTGTTTATCCCTCTCCTCCTTCCTCTTCACTTGATAAAGTTGGTAAAGCTAAAGATTAAGTAACTGAGAAGAAGAAGAAGCGGAAAGAGAAAAAAGAAAAGAAGAATAAAGAACCAAAAGCGAAAGGGGGCAACCATGTGTCGTCTAGCAAAACTCCTCACACCGCACGTCTAAACCTAAATCTCCATGTGTCATTTGCAAAGGAGACCACCATCATCAAGATTGTCCTTGCATCCCTCAGATCTTAAGGGACTAGTCTCCTCGTTTTCACAATCCGGTGTCGTCAACCTCTGATGATCATGTTGAAGGCACACCATCAACCAGTGAAAGCGAAGTATTTGGACAAAAAAGGAATCACAAATTTCCTTGTAAATTGTGTGAAGGCGATCACATCGTCCACCGTTGTCCCTTCCTAGATGAATCTAAAAGAGTTTTGGATGACCGTCCTGCTTCACCGCTACAGCTCCTCCTGCATATAAGAAACTCTTGCCGAGTCCACCACTGGCTGAAAATCCGGTTGGCACGCCATTGTGGTCGGACGAAATGTCTATCATTGAAAATGAACCCTCTAAATCCATACCAGATGAATGTCAAAAGGTCGAGGTGGCAGTTGACCCGGTCTTGCCTTCAGAAGGTTCATCTTCGAATGATACCGTCACTGAAGAGAAAGAGAATGACACCATTCAAATTCTTTTCATAAACACAGACTCCGATGAACTTGGGGGCAGTATACCTGTTCCTTTACTGCGAAGTTCATCCGAGTCATATTCGACCGTCTATTCGGTCCTACCTCCAAGCAACCTAGTCATTTCCTTCGATTAGAATCTACTAGGTAGACCCCGTGTACCAATTAGTGTACCATTAAGAATCATTGTACAAGCTTACAAAATGGTCATGGCTGGTACCATCATAGATGAAGGGGCTTCTATGAGTATCCTTTCCTCAACTACTTGGAAAGCGCTTGGTTCGCCATCACTTTTGCCTGAAATGAGAAATCTGACAGGCTTTAACAAAGGAACCAGTCGACCATTAGGGATCCTTCCCAATGTGCCCATTACTTTGAGAAGGAAAACTGTTCACATGAATGTGACGGTAGTCTAAGGACCCCTGGATTATAATCTACTCCTTGGGCGTGACTATATTTATTGCATGGGAGTCGTCATCTCCTCACTCTTTAGAGTAATGTGTTTTCCGCATGAAGGTAGAGTGGTCAAGCTCGTAGACCAACTGTCATTCCCCGGTTCACACATAGAAAATAGTCAAATGCCATCCCTAAATGGCCTTTTCAAGCAAGGAATGTCTCATCGATCTCTAGTCCTTCCACCAGATGAGCGCGAGTGATTCAGGAGGATATCACTGAAACCCAGGGGGCATGCACCCTGGTCTGTTTCGGCAAGAAAACCTTGGGTATAGAGTAGGTTTCCGCGGAGGATATATGACTAGTTTGTAGACTGGAATAAGATTCCCTCATCAAAGTTATGTGTGTGGAGGCGACTGCACCACTCACCTTTGTCTATTTCAGTAGATATCGCCAAGGAAGCATTTTGTCTACGACGTGGATGGAGAACTTTCATATGGTAACCTGAGAATTTTTCGCTATACCTGGGGGCATGCAAACCTTTTTGCATGCAAGCGAAGAGCGATCCTAGCTTGCATAAAGAAAGGATCCAGGGCAAAGCTTTAGAAGGTGCAAGCCCCATAAAAAATGGCATTTTAGATGAGATATCCTTATTATATGACTGGCATGAGCAGTTTTAACGCGGAATTCAAGCTCATTCAAAAAATAAACATAAGAAATGAGCAAATGTTTCCCCCAGAGTTTAAGCTCATTAAAAAATGAGCCAATTTTCCAGTAAATAGCCATTGTGAATGCATTATCATCAGCTTTTAAGCCTTGGTCGTGTTCTCATCATCACCTCCGCTCTATTTTTAGCCGATCATTTGCCTCCATTTGATTTTTTACCCTTTTGAGGAACATCTGCGAAAAGTGATTCTATTAGCCATCCTTGTGACACTGCCGTGGTTGGAAAATTCCAAACCTTACCTGGAATCAGCTGCTACACGAAATCATCACTCGTTCCTTGAAAAACGATTCTCCTTTAAGCTCTTTTTAACTGACTCGTAAAATATGGAAATATTGCCAAGCGATCAGCCTCTCCGGCTCGTTAAAGTCATCCGAAGTGTTATCCCTCCTCTAGATTTTAATCCTTTTGGACTTGAGGGATTATTACACAAAACGATCGAGCACTTGTCTTGTTCAGCTTGTTAAAATTACCGAACATTCATCTCTTTCATATTATTTTACTCTTTTTTGGACTTAAGGGATTATATGACGAAAAGAATCTTTGGAGTTTCCTTTCCGTCCCTTTCAGACTCTCTAAAATGGAAAAGGACCGAGTTATCTTTATCTTAAACTCGTTAAAACCGAATAGCGACAGACTCATCCAAATGGACGAGAATGAGTTTCACTGTCGCTAGGCTCGTTAAAACATAGCGACAGGTTCGCCCGAAGGTAGAATTATAGAACAAGCATATGTTATCCTCCTCAAGCTTGAAAAAAATAAAGAGGTACTGGTCAGCAATGACTGGGGAAAATTAGGAAGAAAACTTGGAAAAACTTTATTAGTAGAAAGTCGCTCTTGAACATGACACTTTCTCTCCGCATCCGAGTCGGGTTGGGTGTTCCGTTCACTGGTCATATCACCATTGGTCCATCACACCATCCATATTTGGGGTTAATGCTACCAATCCATCGTTAGTGTCGCCGATATGGTCAAGAGAAGTCATTCAGAGAATTCACCTGTGCCTCACCCGCTGCAATACATTCATGCTCCATTCTTTCATGACCGCCACCCTGAACCCTGTATCATCAGATCATTTTCACCTCCAAAATCATTTGCTTTGTTCCATGTCGTGGATGTGGGATTCATTAAGGCCCTCCTATGATAGGTCACTTCTTGTTGACATCAGCTCATTATCCAAGAAGTCAACTTAGGAACAACCCTTTCAGTACTTTGAAGCTTGCATGCATCAATGGCAAGTTTCTCACTTTCGGTGACAGGTTTACATTAATGGCCTTCGACTGAGAGATTTTGCGTGGTGTTCGACGCCAAGTCCTTTTTCACACCACGCAAATTGTACTATAGTACCTTGAGGGTCATTTTCATTATTGTCGATTCCTCTCGTGCATGTTAATAGCTTACATCATTGGCTGGTAATCAGGCGATGTCTTTCCATGTTCGACTCCACAACCTTTTTTTCACATGGATCGACTTGTACTCCCAGTGAAGATCGAATGAGTGTTGAAGACCCCGGATCTAGTTTCATCCATCTAGGCTGCGATATATTCAGGAATATAAAGACATCAAATTTACATCATTGCCAAATAGATGATCATCCGAATCAAAGGATGATGAGTTCGAATCATCAGTCTGCTACACAAACGATTGTCTGTCCTATGTACATGAAAATGAATTTATAAAGCTGAGCATGGGAATGTCTGCCTCAGCTAGATCATGAAAGATATTATGAAGATAATGTATTGTATTGTATCTTATTTTAGGTCATATCCCAGCTCGAGAAAACTTCGGATCCTCATGATAAAGCATTTCACCCGACATCAAAAGATTAATGACCTCATGCTTTAGGGGGCAACTGTTATAGACATTTTTGGGCACTGCAACCCCAATCATAAATGTCCATAAACTGAGGGCTCCTAAGTCCCTAAAAGTGTTTCTTCACTACCTAAAAGAACAAGGTTAGCTTATTACATCATCTCCCAGAAGTTCTCCACTAAAAACTGCTCAGAAATGGTCAAAACTGGACCATACTGAATACCGAGTGCAGAGGGTGCGATGCATATCACCTTCCCAGTGTAAAGGGTGTAATGCATACCGGATGGCCCCTCTGTAGGGTGTAATGGGTGAGGATGAACAAATGGCATAGAAAGTTTACGAGGTGGAAGATCATAGAATCTTCCAGAAGCTTCCCCTCTGACACTTGCCTCTCTGTTTTCGACCAGGGATGAGTAAGAGATCATCAGTCTCCAAGTGGAATCAAGAACTAT